>VSMD01038849.1:0-21198 GCA_008750895.1 Mirza zaza | reverse complement strand
TGAGACAGAGTCTCACTTTGTTGCCCAGGCTAGAGTGAGTGCCGTGGCGTCAGCCTAGCTCACAGCAACCTCAAACTCCTGGGCTCAAGCAATCCTGCTGCCTCAGCCTCCCAAGTAGCTGGGACTACAGGCATGCGCCACTATGCCCGGCTGATTTTTTTCTATATATATTAGTTGGCCAATTAATTTCTTTCTATTTATAGTAGAGATGGGGTCTCGCTCTTGCTCAGGCTGGTCTCAAACTCCTGAGCTCAAACGATCCGCCCACCTCGGCCTCCCAGAGAGCTAGGATTACAGGCGTGAGCCACCGCGCCCGGCCCACGTTATATATTAATACTTCCCTTTCTCTCCTATCCCTTATACCATGGCTGTCATTCAATTCATCCATCCATCAGCTAAACATACCGAATACATGTCATTGTAATTATTTCAAACAAATTGTCATATGTTAAACTAATTAAGAAGAATAGAAGATTTCTATTTTATCTTTGTTTATTCCTTCTCTAATGCCCGTCCTTTTTATGTAGATCCAAATTTTCTACCTCATTTTCCTTTTCTTCTGTATAATTTCTTTTAATATTTCTTGCAGAGCAGGTCTACTGATGGCAAAGTCCCTCAATTTTTGTTTGTCCTAGAAATTATTTCTCCTTCATTTTTGACAGAAAATTTAGCTGGATACAGTATTCTAGGTTGATGGACTTTCCCCTTCAACTTCTCCCTCTCTTCTTTCTGAGAATCTGAGAAGTTTGATGTAATTTTTTGTAGAGGCAGAGTATTGCTATGTTTTCCAGGCTGGTCTCAAACTCTCGGCCTCAAGCAATCCTCCTGCCTTGGCCTCCCCAAGTGCTGGCATTGCAGGTGTGAGCCACCATGTACAGCCTCAATGTAATTCTTATACTATAGGTCAGGTGTATTTTTCCTCTGGCTTCCTTCAAGATTTTCTCTTTTATTTTCTGCAGCTTGAATAAAATATACCATTTGTGTTTTTTGTAGTTTTGGTATTTATCCTGCTTGGTGTTCTCTGAACTTTCTGGATCTGTGGTTTGTTGTCTTTCAATAATTTCATAAATTTTTCAGTCCTTATTGCTTCAAATATTTCTTCTGTTGTTGTCTCTCTTCTCCTTCTGGTATTCCCATTATGCATACATGTTACAATTTTAGTAATTGTCCCTGAGTTCTTGGATATTCTGTTCTGTGATTTCATTTGCTTTTTTCTTTGCATTTCAGTTTTGGACATTTCTGTTGATATTTCTTCAAGTTGAGAACTAAAAATCCTAAGCCCCCAACCAACTGAACAGATCCCCTCTTGGCCAAAAGGACCCCAGAGAAACCTTAAACACTACATTCCTGGCCATGTTGGGACAGGAGGTTGGACATGCCTCGTGACACACTCCCTTTTGCAGTTTAGACACGAGTGAGCAGCACTAATGTTAAAATAGAGATCATAAGACTGGTGGAACAGACTCTTTGCAGCAATAAGATGCCAAATTATACACAAGACCTAAGGTAAAGATTAAGTCATGCACCCCCACATTTAAAGAATAAACCATGTTCTAACTGTCACAAAGTTTTTCTTTTTCTCTGTCACCTAAATACGCACCGGCCGGGAGATGCGCTGTATTGAAACAATTGAAGCTTATCTACCACCAGAGGCTAACTGGCCCCCGTGTTCCACAAGCCATAACTACAGCTTTGGTTGGATAAGAGATGGATTTCAGTGACTTTCTCCTGTTAAGAGACCACCGACTATGGGCTGGTTCTGGTCAGTTTTACAGAGGCTGTGACTGGGTGACTTCACCTCCCTGCGTCACCTTCTCAGGTATAGTACCTAATTGTAATACATTTCAGTGTTAAGTCTCCATCCCAACATGGGGTGCAGGTAATATACATGTTTGCTTGTCACGTGTGTGTGAGAACCCTTTTGTGAATATTCATAGCTTCTCCTGTAACCTGTTGAATATGTATGTTTAGCCAACCCATTCCGCATAGAGCTCCTTCCCCAACCTCTCCTCCTTCGAAGTGGCTGCCTCTGGTTTTGGCCAGAGGCCTGCTTCCCAGCCTACAGGTTGTAACTCTTTATAATAAATAAAATTCTCCTTTTCTAAATTTATAGATCTCATGTTGTTTGTTTTGTTTGAGACAGGGTCTCACTCTGTTACCAGGCTAGAGTGCCGTGGTGTCAGCCTAGCTCACAGCAACCTCAAACTCCTAGGCTCAAGCGATCCTCCTGCCTCAGCCTCCCCAGTAGCTGGGATTTTAGGCATGAGCCACTGCACCCTGCCTAGACCTTATATTTTTAAATCTACAAAGTTTACCCATTCTTTCCTAGGCCAAGTCTTAGTCTACTGATGAGCCCATCCAAGACATTTTTCATTTCTGTTACAGTGTTTTTGACTTCTCACATTTTCTTTTGATTCTTTCTTAGAGTTTCCATCTCTCTGTTTTCATTACCCATGTGTTATTTCATATTGTCCACTGTTCTCATTAGAACCCTCTGCATATTAATCATAGTTGTTTTATATTCCTGGTCTGAGGATTGCAACATCTCTGCCATATCTGACTCTGTCTTGTCAAACTGTGTTTTTCATTTTTAGTATGTCTTGCAATTTTGTTTTGAAAGCTGGACCCTGTGGTGCGATCATAGCTCTCACTGCAGCCTCAAACACCTGGGCTCAAGTGATCCTTCTATCTCAGCCTTCCAAGTAGCTGGGACTATAGGCATGCCACCATGCTTGGCTAATTTTTAAAAGTTTTTTCTAGAGACAGAGACTCACTATGTTGCTGAGGCTGGTTTCCAACTCCTGGCCTCAAGCAATCCTCCTACCTCAGCCTCCCAAAGTGCTGGGATTACAGGTATGAGTACTACCACATCTAGCCAGATTTTTTAACTCTCAAACTTGTCTACAGTGAACAAACTGAAAATCAACAAATCTTTTTAGGTCCTACTGGATTAATGACCATTTAGGTTTTCCAACCCTGGTATTGCTTCCCACAGCAGTTTCTGCTCCAACAAGTTGTATGCACCTGTCTGTGTCTCCAACTTTTGGAGCAGTGGTTTGCCTTTGACCTCAATTCTCTTACAGATCTAAGAAGAGCTGTTGATTTTCAGTTTGGTAAGCATTTTTTCTTGTGTGGATGAGAGTGATGAGCTCCAACTACTTTACGTGCCAGACCAGGAGACCAGAAAACCAGATATGTTTTCAGTTCTAGGATTTCCATTTTGCTGGGATATTGTTTTAAAATTTTCTGTGATTTCAGTCACTATAGCAATCTTTTTCTGTAGAACTTTAATATATTTATTGTAAAGTACTTTTCTGTTGATTCCATTATCTAGAATTATTTGTGAATCTGTTTCCATTGACTGAATTTTTCCTCTCGAGTATAAGACTTGCCTGTTGCTTTGCATGTCTAGTACTTCACGGACATGTGTAGTCCAGACTATGGATTCTGCTGGCATTCTCTGAAGCATGATGGCTTTTGTTCTCTAGCTAGTTTAATTACTGGAAGATGGCTGGGCTTTAAGTCTTACTAGGATGGATATATTTTGATTTGGCTTTTGGTCCTAGGGCAGATCCCTTATTCTAGAACACAGTGTTTACGCCCAAGGTGTGGCCCTTTCTCAGGTGTAAGTGGAAATCAGAGGCATTTACCAAGCTTCTCTAACTTACAAATTCCAAACATTGTCTCCCCAGAAAAGACAGCAAACGAACATCTTCTCAGCTTTTTCCACCTCCCAGCTCTTTGTCTTTCTCCTCAGAATCGTGTCCACCAGTGTGTGTGTGTGTGTGTGTGTGTGTGTGTGTTTGTGTGTGTGCAGGTCAAGGTCAGCCACACACTGGGGGTGGGGAGGAGCGTATGGCTGCGGGCTCCTCCCCATGGAGCTGGTCACCTGTGGCTTTCTGTCTGCAATGCGGCTGGCTGGAGAGAGAGCCCTTGGGGAAAACAGCTTTTCTTCCAGGACTCCCGTGCCTCCTGCTTCTCGTCCCTGTCCCGCGCCTTCGCACGCGTGGTCCCCCCTTTCTATTTTGTCTGCATTCCACAGTGCACAACGATGCTGCAACTACTGCAACCTTTTGATTTTTGCACCTGTAGCCGTACCACCCATGCAAAGAGTGAACCATTAAGACGGGAACAAGCGAGGAGGATGAAATAGTAAGACCCGCGGTCAAGGCAGTTCTTGGACCTCGGAGGGCGCCACCTGAGTGTCCCGGCGCCCGGGCGGCCGCAGACCCCGCCCCCACGCGTCCGGGCCCCCCCCACCCCCGCGCGCGCGCGCCCAGGCCCCGCCCCCGCCCCCAGGTCGCGCCCGTTTCCATGGCGACGGCGCCAGGCCACCTAGCGGGCGTGCGGCGGCGGCGGCGGCACACATGAGCGGGGCGGCGGCGGCCGGGGGGCGGCCCCCCAGCGCGGCGACCCCGGGCTCCCAAGGCACGTCGCGCCCGCGCCAGCGCCAGCCCGCAGGCCTCGGGCAGCCCGGGCCGCACCCCGCGCAGCCGGGACCCGGCGACGCGCAGAAGCGCGTCGTGGACCTGGAGAAGAGCCTGCAGTTCCTGCAGCAGCAGCACTCGGAGACGCTGCTCAAGCTCCATGAGGAGATCGAGCACCTGAAGCGCGAGAACAAGGGTGAGCCGGGCCGCACGGGCCACGCCGGCCGGGCGCCGCCCTCCCTGTCGCCCGTCCCGCCGGGCCTGGTCACTTCGGACGCCCTCCCTGTCGCCCGTCCTCTCCAGGCAGGGTCAGGCCCACCTGGCTGTTCAGAAACTTGGAGAACGGGCGGGGGCGCGGCCCGGCGAGTTCCGCCCGCTAGACGCGAGCGGACGGGGCCGGCACCTGCGCCGTGTGCTCCGGGCCTCCCTGGCGCCAAACCCCGGGGCCCTCCGAGACCTCCCGCGACGTGACCGCGCCTCACTCCGGCCTCGGCTTCAGCTGGAGCGCCTCCACCCGGGCGCCGTGGCTGCTGCTGCCTCAGTTTCTCCCCGCCCCCTCTGGTGCTGCCTCAGCCGAGTGCCAGAATCCCTTCGCTGGGCGTCCGCTAGGACGGGACCCTTTCCCCAAGACCTCCCTGAGTCCCACCCCAGCCCGGACTTGGCCAGCCGGGTCCCCAGACGCCGCTTGGTTAGCATACTAACTGCATTGGCCCCGCCGGGCTCCAACAGGGCCTGGCCCTCCCGACTCACCTCTGCACCCCTGGAGCCAGGCCTGGGGACGCCCTGTAGCAGTCTCAGCAGGGGGGCCGGGGGAGGACAGTCTCAGCAGGGGGCCGGGGGAGGACAGACTGAGTCCGGCGGGGACACCGCCTGCCCGCGGTGCTCCCGTCCCGGGCACCCAAGGCAAAGGCTCGGTGCAGAATGCAGGCGAGACTCGAGGGGCCGGGACGCGGACCAAGCTTCTCTGAGTGGCCAGGGCTTTGCTTTGAAAGTGACAAGGACAGCATGTGCTTTGCTTTCAGATCTCCACTACAAGCTCATAATGAATCAGAGACCACAGAAGAGAGGTGAGCCTGAGGCCCTTCAGTGCCCACTCCGAAGTCCACCTTGCACAGCAGTTATAACCCCCACACCGCCCATGCCCACCCCCCAGTCCTAACCCAGCGGGGATGGGTTTGGGGGACCTAGACAGATGCCACTGTCCCCCAGTCATGGCTGGGTAACTTTATGCACCCAAGCACAGCAGGTGCTGCACTCAGTGAGCCCATGGCCTGAGGCCTGTGCAGCGGGTGGGAAGGTAGTGCAGAGTAGAGCACTGGGAGGTGCTGCCAGACCCCCCCATCTGAACAGAGCTCCTGGAACAGCCCCTGCCCTCCTGGGTCTCACTCCCATGCTGGGCGCTCTCACTCACACAGCGGCTCCAGGTGCCCCAGCCCTGTGCCTCTGAGTCCTCACACCCTCCTTGAGGTGCTCTGGGCGCACTCCTCCACTGATCAATGGCCAACACCTAAGCAACCACAGGCCAGGGTGGGGAAGGAAGCAGAGACTCAGAGACCTGCAGCCACTTGTGCAAGGCACTTCCTCATCCTGACGACTGTGGCTCCCTGCCAGCCTGGAACACCGGTTGGGTTCTTGGGCTCACTCTCCCCATCACCTCTGGGGCCAGGTCTGATTTCAGGGGGCCTGACTGGTGAACGGGGCCAGCCCGGGTGGTGCTCAGGGCTCTCTTCCTGGGGTCCACACAGAGAACGGGATGGGTCACGGCCCTGCTCCAGTGAGCTGTGCTGAGCAAAGTGTAGCCTGAGTTAGTGGTCCCAGCCCTGCAGTGCCTGGGGACCTTGTTGGGACATCGGAAAGTCATGCTCATTCAGGACCTGCTGATACACTAGTCCCAAGCTCCCTGCTTTCTGGTGGCCTCTGCTCACTGAGTCTGGGGCTGCCTCAACAGAGTGTGGGTACAGCAGGGAGGACACAGCCCTGCCAGGATGTGGGGCGGCTCTGCACGAGGGCGCGGGGCCCTGCAGAGCTGCCAGCTGGCCCGTGTGCTCCCCCACAGGCAGCCTCTCCACTTCCAGCTTCCATTCCGCCAAGTCCATGTCGAACTCGACAGTGTCAGGTGAGCAGGCATCCTCCCCTGCTGGGGTCCCAGGCCTGGGTGGCCAAGGGTGCTGACCAAGGGGCTGAAAGCCACTGCTGAGCAGACTGAGAGGTGGGTTCTGTGGGGTCGAAGGGTGACGGGGTGGCTGAAGGGAGGCAAGGGACGCCCAGGTGCTTGCAAGCTGATGCCGCAGGAGCGCTGAGGTGGGCTGGGACAGGACTGTAGGCTGGCTGAGGGAGGCCCTGAGGTGAGGCTATGAAAGCAGGACAGGGGCTGGCTGTCAACTCCGGGCAGCAATGCCTGGGGCAGACCCACCCTGGGGCAGGGCAGCAGGCAGGCAGGCTGTGGGGGCGGGCCGCCGAGTGCCCGCTGAGCCTCCAGGGCGGCCTCCTAGGGCGAAGGATGTGCGCCAGCTGCCCCCAAGCAGGCAGGATGCTGGCAGCGTGGCCCTTCCCGTGGGGCCCTGGGCTTAAGGCATCTTTTGCAGAGCGAGCTTAAGCCTCTTCTCCCCACTCTGCTTTCCTGGAAGAGCCCAGCATCCTCACTAGTGGCGGCCCTACCTTTTCTGTGCAGGGCCAGGTGGGCGATGGGCCTTGTCCTTGGAGAGTGAACCAGGGCAGGCCGGGTCCCAGGCCTCTCACGCAGGTTCAGGTTCTACCCACAATGGGCGCCGGCTCCCACCACCGACTGAGCATGCGGCAGGCACCACCCATGAGCCGCATCCTCACAAGCTCAGGGAAGGGGCTGCTTGAGCCACACAGCCGGTCCTGGGGACTTGGACAGCACTTCTGATGCCTGTTGTGACTAGCCTTGTTGGGTCTGACCTGCAGCCAACTCTCAAGGCAAGGTCAGGCCTCAGCCCAACTCCTTCAAGAAGGACTCCAAGGCTGACGTCCCCCAGAAGGCGGACCTGGAGGAGGAGCCTCCCAGCGCCACCCCCCTGCACAGTGGCAAGCTGGACAGAGCTCCTGGGGCGCAGAGGCATGCCAGGTAAGGCTCACGGGCACCCTGAAGCCAGGCCTGCATTAATGGAGTCCCACCCGGGCATGTGCCAACTGCTTTGCCCTCTGCTCCACGGGCCTGTTTCCGACGTGACCAAGGCTCACGAAAGCAGCGACTGCCAAGCTCCACCCATCTGGTGGGCGCTGTCTTCCTCCCCTCCCCTAGGAGTGCCCTGACCTGAGCCCCTAAACCACTTTCTCAGAGAAAAGAAACAAAAAGTAATCTTTTTTTATCAAGAAAACAGTGAGTCAGGCTCCTAGGCCTGCAGCTCCCGGCTGCACCTGCTTTGGAAGACACTGGCCCAGCAAGACAGCCAGACGCCAAGCTCTGGTGACCCCCGAGCTTCTGGGAACTGCCCTGGGACACCGCAGAGTGCACGCTTTGGGTAGAACATGGAGCAGGACAGGCTTTTCTGCACAGCCCTAGGATTCCCCCAAGACCAGCCCGAGATGCTTAATGACCAAGGGTGGCCTGACAGCTAGCTGCTCACCCTCTGAACCACATCTGACCCTCAGTGCACCTTCAGAAGGAACAAAGGGACAGGTGGGCCCAGGTCACACTTGGCCCCAGCAACACCCACCTGGTGCCCAGAGCACCCTAGTCAGCAGGAGAAGGGAGCCCAGGCCTCTTCCCCACACTAGCCTGGGGAGGGGTGGGTGATTAGGCCAGTCCAGGCAGGTCACCACTGGGCTGCTGCAATGACCATTTCAGAAATGAGGAAGTGGACACCTTCAACTCAGGGGCCACTTGGGCAGCAGGGAGCCAGCACAGGGGCAGGCAGGCAACAGGGGCACCCCCCTTGATGAGCCTGCCCCCACGCCTGCGCAAGCCCACCACGATTCAGCAATGCGAGGTGGTCATCCGCCAGCTGTGGAATGCCAACCTTCTGCAGGCCCAAGAGGTGAGGCCCCGGGCAAAGGTGGCCCTGGGTGGCCCGGCACCTCCGCAGGTGCACTTCCATCACCCCTCCCTTGCCTTCCAGCTGCAGCACCTCAAGTCCCTCCTGGAGGAGAGCCAGAGGCACAAGGCTACCCCTGAGGAGGCTGGGCAGACTTCTCCCAAGTGAGTGCCCTGGCACCCCCCCCCCACCTGTTCCATAGGGCCTGTCCAGGGCTCACTGCTGACCCTTCCTTCACCCAGGGACCAGGAGGCCATGCACCTCCCCAAGGTCTCCAGCAAGAACCTCTCTAAGAAATGGTGAGTATCCTGCACAGGGAACAGGGTGGCCGCTGCAGCCCAGTACTGGCAGGGAGGGGTCTCAGAGCAGAGCCGGTCGTGGCCTCACTGGGCCAAGTCAGGGCTGGGCTGGGCCCATCCCAGTGGAGTCCCCACTTCTGAACAAACTCGAGGTGACCGTGCCTCTGCTGCCACAGCCTGGTTCTAAGCCCGACGCCCGTGGCGGAGCGCTCCATCCTGCCTGCACTGAAGCAGACGCTGAAGAGCAACTTTGCCGAGCGGCAGAAGAGGCTGCAGGTGGTGCAGAACCGGCGCCTGCACCGCTCGGTGTTCTGAGCCCACCTGGCACCTGCCCTTGGCCAGGCCTGAGGACCTGCAGCCGAAAAGACGAGCCCCTCCACACCGCACTTCCAAAGGACTCTGATGCTTTTACGCCAAGCTAAAGTCCAAGATAAACAAAACTCATAACAGATAAAGTACTTGACCTCCACACTGAAGAACTGTTATTTTCTTGCTATTATTTTGCTATTCTGCATATACTCAAAAGCACATTACTCTCCCTGTTAAAGACAGAAAATAAAGCTGTTTCTCTCCAAGCTGTGTGTCTCCTTCCTCACTGGCTCCCCGGTGTTGCTTCCCAGCCCTTGGTCCCTAACCTGGCTCCCTGCTAGGCTGGATGGGACCTGCCTGGGCAGCGGCTCCTGCTCATGCCGGGACCTGGCAGCCGCCTTGGATAAGAAGCCTCAGCAAAGCCACACATGCCCTGCCTGGAGGCAGGGTGGCTTTCCTAGGCCCCTGGCTGAGCCAGGAGCTGCCTTTTAGGAACATGGTCACTCTGGGTCTCCTGCCCAGACTGGCCACTGCTGAGGGCAAGACACTGTCCTCTCCTGCCTAGACACTCAACACTGCTGATGAGTGGCCCGGCGGAACCAGCCTTCCTCTGTGGAGCACCATGGCAAAGGGAGAACTGTCATCTCCAGAATGCTGTGTCCAGGCCTGGCCCACCCTGTCACCAGCACAGCTATGTCCACTGTCTGGGGGTGGCCAGCTCAGTGCCCACCCTCGCCTGGGTAGCACAGTCCTCCAGTCCCAGGGCCCCATGTCCTTCCACGAGGCCAAGAGCTTTAGGGAGCAGGAACTGTGCTGGGAACCTGGGGCATGGGCCAAGCTGAGGAACAGGACAATGTGTCAGGTAAGGGGAGCTGAGGTCTGGGGTGTCCAGGGCCAGACTGGACACTGCTACCTCCAAAGTTGACAGCATCCCTGATAGGACAGCAGGCTCCAGATTCATGGAGAAGAGGACGCAGTGATGAACTCCTTACAAACACAGGAATAATAAATTTATTATAAGATCCACAGATGTTGGGGTAGTGCACATAAAAAGGGAGCCTCTCGTGACCAGAGGGCTGCTGGCTGCTGCCCAGACGCAGGCAACACAGGGCAGCACTGCACTGTCCCAGGGCCCCGTCCCAGCCGGGAGCCCAGCCCTGGAGTGGCGCAGAGTGTAGGAAGCTCTGAGGATACTGGGTCCCAAGGACACTGCTCTTCATCCTTCACAGCAGGACACGGCACCTAGACCCAGGAGTGGCACAGGAGTGCCAGGGACAGGGTCCTGAAACCCCTCTCCCGGGCTACCCACAGTGCTGAACAGGAACGCCAGGAGGTCTGAGGCCAACCTGGTGGCCAGGGACAGGGGGCCACCTGCAGGCCCCCTCCCTCTGAGACGCAGCCCGCGCCCCAGACCAGGAGCCCCCCTTTCGAGAGTGGTGCAGCCTGAACCCAAAGCCACGATCAGAGAACTGTGTGTCTTAAGGGTTTCCTGTGTCCTCCACGTTCTCCTATAGAAACGAGTGGAAGCGTGTTCTAGCACACACACAAGAAGCCCTGACAAGACCCTGAGATCTCCCTCATGCTGCTGAGAGCGGACCTGGACCTGGGCCCAGACCCCCGAAAGGCCGTGAGAGCAGCCCGAGGATCTGACTCCCTGGAGAAAGTTGCGTGAAGAACCTCCTCTAAGAAGACAGCCAACGCCCCACCAGCCAGCTCCACAGCTGCCTGTCCCAGTTCTGAACAGTGTTGGAATTTCATTTGGCAGGTCCCCAAGGCAGAAGATAAAAGCAGAAAGCTAACCTAAACCCAGGCTCCCTAAGGAAGCCAACACCTAGAAATGTCCAATAGGAGGGGTGTGTCCACAGTCCAACGAGGCTGCTGGCTGTCCCTGCAGTCCCAGCTAGGCGGCCGAGAGGCAGGCCTGGTGGACGCTCTGGGCCCAGGTGTTGAGTAGGGCGGTGACAGAGTGCTTGTCAGGGAGCTGCAGCAGCCTCGCGGTCATGCGCCGGTGCACCGACTGCAGGAAGGTGTTGGCTTCTGCAACAGAGCAGTGGGCCGTGAGCGCCGGGCCTGCACCCACCCACACCACAGCTCCCTGGGAAGGGCAACCTCAGGGTGGGCCGTGCGCTAGGACGCTGCCTCTTGCACACTGCCCGGCCGCCTGGCTCTCTTCCCACTGCCGTGTTATCAGTGAAGAACTTCAATGGGAACTGGATCCAGAGCCCAGGACTTTCCCTCTGTGACACCCTTGGGGACCCAGTCCTGGCACGGCTGTGTGCCAGCTCTGAGCCTCAAGGGGACTTTCCCCTACTAATAGAGCCATATCGCTGACATGGGTCCTTGTTAGCCTAAGCTCTGTCAGTGTCCCTGCCACCCCTACGCCAAGAACCACAGACAGTGGCCACTGGGGGCAGCTAGGTCCGTCCTTGAGCCACGGGCCCGCTTAGCCCTCAACCCACTGAGCACAGCTGCACTGGACAGTTGATGGGCCACAGGACGGAGGGTTGAAGGGACATGTAGAGGCAGAGACCCTTGTCTCTCTAGGTGACCACTGAGCAACCTGTGCTGAGAGGGGAGCCGTAGCTGGGAGTGGGAGGGGCACTGGGCGGTCTCTGGGAAGCCCAGCCTGCCTGGCCCTCAGAGGTCTCCCCTAGGATTACCCACCGTACTGCTGCTGCCGGTTGATCCATAGCGGGCTCTGGGCGGGGTAGTCGGCAGGCACGCTGAGCTCCAACGGTGGCACACTCGGGAGCTTCTTGTCATCTGCAATACACAAGGCTGTACACCTCTGACCTAGACAAGCCCTGGCCTGCCCTGCCCCGGAATGGGACTCTTCACACCTAGAAGGTTCTGGTGAGGCTTGCTACAAGACCTGTAGGTCCCCCTGACTCTCAGATTTCCAAAATTGGAACTTGGTGTGCCCTGTGTAGATGGGTACCGGGGTCCTGCCAACTGTCTCCCACATGTGCTCAGGGGCTGGGGGCTGGAGCATGGCCAGGCTGCCCTGGGCCAGGTGTGTGAGCATGGAGACATGAGGGCAGACGGGCGGCCTGGTGGGGCATGAGGGCAGGGGCAGGCTCTGGGGGCTCTGCCCTCCGGGCTGGGTGGCATAGCCCCGGAGCTGCGGTTCAGGGCTTGCTACCCTCCTGGGCCACTCACCGAGCTTGCATATCAGGTGGACGGTGCCATTGTTGCTGCAGTGAGAAGGGTCCAAGTTCACCAGGAACTTGGGGTCCAGCCTGGCCACCTCCCCCTGGAGCACATTGGGGATGCTCTGCCGCTCATCCTCCTCGAGCTTGCGCTTCCGGGTGCAGACCACGGGGGCCCTGAGGAGGCGGCGTGGTGACCACACCGGCCACACGCGGCCCATGGCCACTGCCCTCTGCAAGGCCCAGCCCCAGGCATACGTACGTGATGGGTGGGCCGTGAATGGCGGTCATGGCTGGCACGAATGTGCGGTACAGGGAATGGTTGAAGACAGGCGAACGGATGTTGGCTAGGACGGCATCCAGGAGTGGCTGGCATAGGTACTGCTGTTTGGTTGGTGGCACTGGGGGCGGTGGGGGTGTGGGCTGGAGACGGGACGGGACAGGCCGGGTCAGCCGCCAGCCTGGGGTTCCAGGGTGTACCCGCTCTGAGGAACCTTCCTGCCCTCAAGGCCCTCACACTCACTCACAGTCAGATTCCCGAGGCTTTTCACCCAACGTCCGCCCCTGAGCAGACAGTGCGGATGACCCTGGGTGCAATCCCCTGCCCCCAAGGGCCATGGGCAGAGGGTGGTTTCTCCCAGATTCCCAGCCCCCACAGCACAGCCGGCAAGGAAGGCTCCTCCAGGCTTGTGCGCCCAGGCACCGTTGGAGAGCCTGACTGCCCCAGAGCTGCCCGACACCCCACGCACCACTGCCATGTCGTTCTTGAGTTTCTCCAGGGCAATCTCACATTTCTGCAGGGTCTTCAGGGGACACCTACGGGGAGAGGGGTCGTGGGCTAGTCCTAGTGCTGGAGGGCTGGGACAGCTGGTGGCTCTCGGGCTCGGATCCCAATCACTGCCCACCTGGCCTCCTCTGGGCCTCCGACATCGGACAGCTCTGCAGGAACCCTAGCCAGTCTGGCCAGCTGTCCCCAGACCCAGAGTCCACGGCAAAGGCTATCATCACCCCTAGGAGCTGCCCATTCCTGGCTGGCAGAACAAAGGGAGGGACAGGACAGGGGCCAGGTCCTAGCCAGGCTGGGAAGGCCTGTCTAGAATTCTAGGCCAGACCCTGCCCTCCTTGGCCCTAAAACCTCAATGAAGAATCAATCCAAGAGGGCCTAGACGGCTGTCTGGCTCCCAAACCCCCAGGTGGCAGTGACTGGCACTCTACCCAGATAGGTAGAACGGGGAGACCCGTCTCGAAGGGGAGCGAGCAGCCTGAGTCCAGGCGGCGAAACGAGGGAGGCAGCACAGAGGCCCACGCCCATGCACAGCTCTGAGGCGCTGCCCGAGCGCTGGTGCCCGTGGCCGGCACACCACCGTCCGCATGCTTCTTACCCGCACTGCCTTTCATTTCCGTGACCAACACATGCGAGCTACAAATTGGGTACCTGAGACACGGCCGCCTGCCCAGTCACCGGCAAGCTGGGGCAGGACGGAAGGTCAGACTCAGGCCCAGCATGACCAGCTGAAGGTGAGGCTACTGCCAGCTGGGACCTGGCCACTGGCTAGGTAAGGCCTGGTGCAGGGCGAAGGCTGGGTGCTGGCCGAGGTAAAGTCCAGGCTGGAAGCCCCAGTGCACACAAAGAAGTGGAGCTGCTTGGGCACCTTCACTAAATGTACATCATCACCAAGAGCCCAGCATGGCTGGGCCAGCCACGCCCTCGGGGGCCCTCTGTGGGCGCAGCACTGTCCTTCCCCAGGGAACTGGGGCAAAGCTCACCGCTTAGAGGGGTCTGTCAGAATGTCCAGAAGACTCTTCATCTTGCTCAGGTCCTTTTTTCTGTCTGGGACAGAAAAGGGGGCACCTAAGACACAGCCCTGGGGCGGCCCCCCCACCCCCGCTGGGCCCCGGCCCCACCTTCATTCTTGTCGATCTTGTTGATCATGCGGCGCAGAGGCTCGATATACTTGGACAGCTGCTTCAGCTTGTCCAGGTACTGCTGCTCCTCGGCCTGGCTGGAACCGGCCGGGCTCATGACGGAGCTGGGGTTCACTGCAGAACACAGGCCGTGGCCCCAGACCCTCAGGGGAGGCCCTCAGGCTAGAGGGCCCCCAAGCCTGAGCGCCTGGTGCAGGCTGAGGCCTTGCAAAGGTGAGGGGCGACACTCAGCACTCAGCCTGCCAGCCACATGTGGGTCACACGATGGGGATCTAGGCCTTGGGCGGTGCCCACTCCCGCCCCAGGCCCGACTTACCAGGGGTGTTTAAAGGTCCAGGTGAGGGGACACTGAAGTTCTGTGGGGTGCGCGCTGTCACTGGACTCTGGGAGGGCTGCGGTGAGGGGCTGGGCAGGAAGCTACTGGGGGACGGGGCAGGGCCAGAGCTGCAGCCAAGGGGAAGGAAGCACGTCTGAGCTGGGGCCAGGCAGAGACCCCTGAGTGCCAGGCAGGGAGGGGCGCCCCCAGCCAGGCCTACCTGACGTTGGAGTTGGGCTGCGAGCCAGGCTGGCCGGGCTGCGGGGACGGCTGGGGAGGAGGGGGCATCGACTGCGGGGTCTGCACCTGCTGGCCCGGTGATGGTGAGGACAGCATGGGGAGGCTGGTCTGGCCGACCTGGAAGCGGAGGGGCTCAGCCAGCGTGCTGCCACACGACCACCCGCCTCCATGCCACCTGCCTAGCACATGTGCAGGCCCTTCCTCCCTCTAGCCTCCCCACACACGGTCTTCTTCCAGATGCCGCCTGGATAGGCACATGCCTCCACCCCTGACACACAGCACACAGTGACCCGGCGGCTGGCAGGAGGGCCGGGGGACAGCCCTAGCTCCCCAGTGGGGTAGGGGCGTGAGGACAGGGGCTGCTGGGCGGGGACAGGCCACGGTGTGGGAGCGTTGGGGCAGCCTGGAGAGGCAAAGGCTTCGGCAGGCACTAGCCCAGCCTGCCCTGCCACACCCTGACGAGCCTGTGGCACTCTCCCCTGCGGGTCAGTAAGGACCCTGCTCTGCTGACTGGTGGGACTGTCTTCCCATACACTTCCACCAGCCCCATAGGCCCCCAGGCTGACTACACCAAGGACAAGCCCAACAGCCCAGGCCATCTGTTAGGTCCGACATGTCCAGGTGGCCTGGCTGCACCCGACCAGCTGCAGGGCTGATCTCACACTGTGTCCCACCTGGACCTGCTTAACTGGAGCGAGGTGGCTCAAGGAGCAACATGCACACCCACACTGGCACTGGTGTTGGCCCTTGTCAGTGCCAGCGACACTGGGCTCAGGGCCTGGTTTTACATACAGCTGGGTGTGTGCACCCTGAATCTGCAGAGGCCTCATCCTTGTCTACAGAGTGGGCTGCTCTCTCCTCCCCAGTTGTCAGGTAGAGGATGACGCAGTGGGGTCAACTGCACCACTGTCCACACCAGGGACAGTGAACTCCAAGGGGTGAAACCAGCACAAATCGCCCAAACATCAAGGACAAGGATGTGTGAAACACCCACACTTTCCAGGGGAGAAGCACAAGGTGGCAGCTGTGAACAGGGAGGACAGCTGCCTGGCTGGCCCAGCGTGCCTGGCCCCCTGAAAAGGATCCTTAGCAGAGAGGACTGCTTCCCCCAGTGCTGTGGTGACACCATGAAGGCCTGGACCCTCACCAAACTGGGGCCACCCTAAAGGCCCTGCTAGCCTTAGAGGTCCTCAAGGGTCCGCAGTGGCATCTCCCACACTCTAGTTGAACTCCTGCACAACCTGCTTCCTGGGAGCCCAGTCCACACCCTTTCCTGGCTCCTAGACCTCCAGTTCTGCAGACTGATTGCTACCCATCTGGAGCCACAGCTCCTGCCGCCCCCGCCACATGCCTGTGCCAATGCTGGGAGCTCTGGGCTAGGACTGCCCTCGGTTGCTGCTTTCTCAGCTCCTTGAACTGGGGACCAGGCTCAGACCCCACCAAGGAGACAGGACACTTGCCGTCTCCACCAGTACCCCACCAGGCAGGGGAGGGCATGGCCGTTCCCTCAGCACCACCTGGACCAAGCTCCTGGAGTGAAATGCCCTGTCCTTCCTGCCTGTTCCCACTGGGTGTGCCCAACAGGGCTGCTCGGGATGCTGGGTGCAGGCTGCTCCCAGGGCTGCACACTCTGGGGGAATGAGGGCACCAAGGCACAGAGCACCAGCCACAGCACGGCGCTTCCAGCACAGTGGGGTCAGAGGCCCTATCTCCAAGCCGCTGGCCCAGTGGGATGTCCATGGGCTGTTCCCATCACTGTGACCAAAGCACTCCCACCAGGGAGAGGAGGGGCAAGAGCATGGAGCTCAGGCCTTGGCTGCCAGGCCTGGTCTCCGCCACATGGAGTAAAATGGTGCCAGGCGAATTGCGCTGAGCAAGGCCAGAAATGGGGACTGCTGCGACTGCATTTGCAAACTGCTGAGCTGCAGGAGAGCGCAGGCTTCTCCCGCGCAGACCCATGCATTTGCGCTGCTGATGCACCGTGAGCCCTGTGGGGCCAGGGCCGGTGGCAGGTCCTATACACTGGAAAGCACGCTCCAGAATCAGCCCCAGCACTAACTAAATCCCAGGACCAGAAAGTTTCACGCAGAAAACCACACATAGTGCCAAGGACAGGGAGGCTAAGGCTCCCTGGGACTCTGTGCCCAGCCCAGCCCTGATGGGCATGGCCTCCCTGTGGTGGGTTCCCTCCTAAAGCCCTGTCCTCCTGTGCCCAAGAGCCCCCGCTCTCACTCTCCCTTCCCTGATCATACCCTGATCTGCTGCCACCCTCCACCTGCAGCCCAGAAGTTGCCTCGCAGCTCACCCTCTTCCTGCCTGAAGGTCAACACTCCTCACACCTGGCCTCTCCCTATCGGCCTGGGCCTAGCTCCCACCCGCCCCAGGAGGTGCTCAGCCTCTGCCTGAGCAGAGCTCGTCCTGGAGAGGACCAGCTCCCGCCTGCAGCCCAGAGCCCAGGGCTTCTCTAAGGGCAGTGAGGGACCCACAGGGTGGCAGGGCTGGGTGCAGGCTGCCACAGTGGGGAAGGCCGCTGCACAGTCCATTCTCTCAGCTGAATGTTA
Source organism: Mirza zaza (assembly GCA_008750895.1). Lineage (NCBI taxonomy): Eukaryota > Metazoa > Chordata > Mammalia > Primates > Cheirogaleidae > Mirza > Mirza zaza. Next base: position 3,973 of record VSMD01038849.1, on the reverse strand, counting down.
GTTAAAAAGCCCTCAGCACTCAGACCACAGGGAAACAGGCACAGGCTGTCCACAGCTGCTGCTCTCTGTGGAGATGCTCCTGGGCACGAGGCAGCGGTTCTGGAGCACAGCAAGGAGAGCAGCCGGGCAGCCTCTGCGGGGCAGAGCACCTAGGACCCCCAAAGCGTTGCTTTCTTGGGGAAGATTAGAGCCTCTCAGCCTGTCCCAGGGCGGCCCTTCCCGCCAGTGGCCCTCCCTGCCAGTGGCCCTCTCTGTGGGAAACACCTGCAGCATGCTGGGTGCAGCTCCTCTCCATGAGTCTTCTCCGACCCTTCTAGACAGCAAGTCCCCACCTCAACCTGCCCTGCCTGTCCTAGGTACACCTGGGAGCCCAGCTCCCAAGTGTTGTGCTTCTCTTCTCACCCTGACGTGGCCTGGAAGCTTCCTCTCACACTCCCTCCAGGGTAGGGCCCAGCTGCCTGGGCCCCTAACAGACACACCAGCCTGCTCACAGGGGGCCTCCTCAGAGACAGGCCCCCTTCTGGACCCTAGGAAGCTCAGCACCCCACTTTGGCCCCTGCAGTGGCTGTGCTCATGGGGCCCTCAAGGTCCACCCAGCATGTGGGTCTATCTCAGCCTTTCAGCTGCCCCAGGCCAAGGCAGCCAGTGGCCAGCAGAGCCCAGAGGACAGGAGGCTGGGGAGAGATTTCTAGCAAGAAGAAAACCGAACGGTGCCCTTTCATTTCCAAGTGCAGGAAACCAGGCCCTGGACATCCCTTTGGGGTCAGCGTAGGCAGTCCAAGTGCCAAATCCCAAGTTGTCTCAGACACACCTGGGATGGGAGCAGCCCCTAAAGACTGAACTGGCCTAGTGAGGCGGCCAGTGAAGTCAGAAAGAACCTCCCATGGCGCCCAGAGCAGCAGCATCAGAAGGCAGGCAGATGCAGAGAGTGGGGAGGACAGGAGGCAGGAGGGCAGAAAGGAGCAGAAAGGCTGGTGGAGGCAGCTCGTCCCACAAAGAAGCCTTGGGCAAGGCTGATGGTACCGCCCATCTCTGCCTAGCACACCAGGAACTGCCCGCCCCTTGCTCCCAGCTGCATTCGGGTCCCCTGCAGGCACTCTGCATAGCACAGTGGAGCGCGGCCCCATCACAGTGCTGCCCATGCGTGCCCGTCAAGAGAGTGCTGGCACAGGGAGCTGGGTAACCCCTGGACCCCTGTGCTGGGCCCGATACAGAATCCTCCTTGGATGTGGCAGACTGGGTCCATGAGGCGTCCCCATCGTACGTAACACAAAGACATCACCACAGGACACTAGGGCAGTGACAGGGCTGGGAGGGAAGCTGAGAACCAAGAAAGCCCCTCTCAGTTAGAGCCCACGGACACTCACACCCCGACTTTCTGGTCTGCCTGCTCTCTTGGACTCAATTTGTTGTCACAAGGAAAGAGCAAAAGCGACAGGCGGCGTAAATTCACCCCCTCTCTTTTCCCACAGGGGACTGGATTAGAAGGACACCAACACAAAGGCAGCTGCACACCACCTCTGGGAGCAGCGCATGTGGCCAGGTGAATGGTCATGGTGTGTGGGGCCATGGGAGCCTCTGTCCCTAGGGTTAGAGCATGGCCAGGTGTGCAGGAGGCTGGGGAGCCTGGTGTTCCAGGCCCGTCCTGGAGGGCTGGGGAAACGAGGCTCCCATGGGGAAGGCCAGCACCAGAGCTACAGAGACACCCCGCCCTGGCAGTGGGGAGACACCGCCTCTGGGCTTTCTCTCCATGGGCTTTTCTCCCTAAGTATTTTAAGGGTCTCCTTCCACTCAGCCAGCATGAATGAGTCTGCTTAAAAGAGTCTTGCCCAGGCCGGGCGCGGTGGCTCACGCCTGTAATCCTAGCACTCTGGGAGGCCGAGGCGGGCGGATTGCTCAAGGTCAGGAGTTCAAAACCAGCCTGAGTGAGACCCCATCTCTACTATAAAAATACAAAGAAATTAATTGGCCAACTAATATATATATAAAAAAAAAAAAATTAGCCGGGCATGGTGGCGCATGCCTGTAGTCCCAGCTACTCGGGAGGCTGAGGCAGCAGGATTGCTCGAGCTCAGGAGTTTGAGGTTGCTGTGAGCTAGGCTGACGCCACGGCACTCACTCTAGCCTGGGCAACAAAGCGAGACTCTGTCTCAAAAAAAAAAGAGTCTTGCCCAGTTCTGTGCCTGCCTTCCTCTTTCCAAAAATCCTATGGCTTTACTTTACTGCTGGGATGAGCAGTATTTCCTAAATGCTGCTACATCTGTCCTCGCTGCCAGTGCTGCCGGGTGGAAGCTGGCATCTTCCCGGGATGGCTTCATCGCTCGCCCCACACAATGCAGTGAGGATGAACCAGAGTCCTGTGAGCAGTTAGCTGGCATCTTCCCGGGATGGCTTCATCGCTCGCCCCACACAATGCAGTGAGGATGAACCAGAGTTCTGTGACGTTTATTTCAAGCACTGACTTTATTTTGGCTTCATCGTTTTTCTCTTTCTCCCCTTCCCTTCATCTAACTTCCTTGCCTCTGGGGGCTGGGAGCTACTGCAGGCAGTAAGACCTACCTGGTTGGCAAAACTCAGGACAGACTTGATGTGGAGTGGGCAGGAAGGCAGGGAGGGAAGGAGTGGTATGGGGGTGCGTGAGAGGGAGGGAGGGGTGCCTATGGGAAGTCCCGGTGGAAAAGGCCAGCAGCTAGGCATGGGGGGAGTGGGAATCCCACGCCAACATGGCAAGACAAGGCCCAGGACAGAGCCGGGCACTTTCGGGGGCCGGGGAGCCCACCCAGGAGTGCAGGAGTCCCCATAAACCAGGAGGAGGAACACGGTCAGTCATCAGCCCAGCTGGAAGAGGGGATTGGAGGGGTTTCTACAAGAATGCTGCTGAGAAGCCAAAGTGCAAGGGTTTCACCTGAGCCCTCGATCCTAAATGTGGCGGCTCTCTGGGGCCCTCTCAGCCTGTGATAGGGTGAAACTATGACCTGCTGCAGGGAGAGCCAAAGAAATTCTGCACACAAAGAACTCAGCTTGAGGCCTGGCATGTATCACACACTCAAAATGTTGGGGACTTTTTGTTTTTATAAAAATCAGTCCTACTTGCTGCTGCTAAAGTCATTCCCCCACATACAACAGCCCAACCCGACTGAACCCAGTGGACACGGAGCCAGAGGCTATGGAAAGGGAGAATAAGCAGTCCCCCTCACGGAGCTGGGCGCCAAAGGGCCTGGACGAGGAGACACCCACCAGCAGCCCCTGAGCAGCCTCCGGGCCATGGGCACTGCTTCCTGGCTCTGTCTACCCTGGCTTTTTATCAGTAGATTCCAGCCCCTCTCCCCTCCCACAACCCAACGACTACCACAAGGGAGGTCAATGACAAAGAACTCACTCAAGTTCTAGTGAGTGACAAACTGTATAAACGGCCCACGTGAGGTGACCACAGGAGTTGGAATGCAGTGGGCGCAAACACTGAGCATGTCGCCACGCGGCCCCCTCTAAGCGTGTGTGGCAGTGTGGCACAAGGTGGGGCTGGTGGACCGGGCCGTCCTGACTCGGCCTCCGCTTCCTCCTCCACACAACAGGGCTGCACAAAGGCGCCACCACACAGGCCAGGGTGTGGATAGGCAGCGATGGCAGCGCCTGCACACACACCCGACCGTCTGCTGGGACTGGAGATGGGTGTCCCCCACGACAGAAAATGAATTGTAAAGGTCTTTTAGTAAATTTGAAGTTTTCACAACAAACCCACGAAAATGGAAAGCCCATATAAATAAGTAACTTTAACACCATTTTATTTTGCAAATGTTAGAATGGTACTTGGCACACAGAATATGGTAACTATTTGTTAAATAAATGAACACACCAGGGAATAATTCCAAATTTCACACAATAACAGAAAGCCAGGAATCCATATCCCCGGAAAGCACAGCGTCCACGTCCACCTAGAGGGAAGGTGTGTGGTAAACTCCACACCACACAATAC
>VSMD01038846.1:0-25212 GCA_008750895.1 Mirza zaza | reverse complement strand
GCCAAGGAGGACCAAGGAATGCCACGGCCCCCAGAAGCTGGAGGCGGCAAGGAGCGGCTCCCCATGGAGCGTCCGGGGAGCGTCCCCGCCAACCCCCGGCTGCGCTCCTGCCCCGCAGAACTGGGAGAGCAGCGGCACCTGCGGCGTCGGCGCGGTCGTGGGGCGGCGTGGACAGCCGCAGAGGGCGGCAGGGCCGTGGGGCGGCGCGGTCGTGGGGCGGCGTGGACAGCCGCAGAGGGCGGCAGGGCCGTGGAGAGGGCGGCAGCGCCGTGGGGCGGCGCGGTCGTGGGGCGGCGTGGACAGCCGCAGAGGGCGGCAGCGCCGTGGGGCGGCGTGGACAGCCGCAGAGGGCGGCAAGGCCGTGGGGCGGCGCGGTCGTGGGGCGGCGTGGACAGCCGCAGAGGGCGGCAGCGCCGTGGGGCGGCGCGGTCGTGGGGCGGCGTGGACAGCCGCAGAGGGCGGCAGCGCCGTGGGGCGGCGTGGACAGCCGCAGAGGGCGGCAGGGCCGTGGGGCGGCAGCGCCGTGGGGCGGCGTGGACAGCCGCAGAGGGCGGCAGCGCCGTGGGGCGCGGCGGCAGGGCCGTGGGGCGCCCCTCTGCGGTTGGCCGCTCTGCCGCAGACTCTGACTGCTCTGCCTCACGGCAGCCCTGGGGGAACCCGGGCAAGGTCGCTGGCCCCGTTTCCGGATGGGCACGGTAAACTGGCCGTGGGAGGCGGCTGGCAGAGGGAAACGAGCGGCGGGGGCAGTCGGCTCGCACTGGTCTCCGAAGCCAGCCTCAGGCTCAGTGGAGGGCCTTGGGATCCCGAGATCAGAAATAAGCTCAGGGGAGATGGAAGGGCAGCAACGTGGGGCCCGGGGAAGTTGAGGAAGGCAGGTCATGGGGGTATTTCAGTAACTGCGGAAATGGGGGCGGCACCAAAGCGGCCCGTGAGCCGCGAGCCCCGCGGGAGAGCCCGAGGAACGGCCAGCCAGCGGAGGGCTAGACCAGCGCCTCGGCGGCTGTCACCAAGCCTTCCCGCCCCCGGCCAAGCACTGACTCACTGCTGCATGCTCTAATCCTCACACCGGCTCTTTCCCGTGTTAAATGCAAATCTGGGGATGAAGAAGTTGCCCGAGGTCACGGCGCTTGGAGCAGAGGGGCCCTGGCACCTGGCTCAGGCCCCACTTGTCCCACTAAAAACTGTGGCTACAGAGCGATTGTTTGTGAGCAACTGCTGGTGGAGGGGGCATACTGTTATTTTAAAGAATGCTAATTAGGGTGTTACAGCTCTTTTAGAATTTGTCTAGTAGGTTTTCTCGTCCTCACTGGAAAACCCCCCACCAAAAAACTTTTTTACATGCTAATTATGAGAGCCACATAATCATTACCAAAAATGTAGTGAGGTTTCTCCTTTTTTTCACATATAGCCATGCATTGCTTAATAACAGGGATATGTTCTGAGAAATGTGCATTGTTAGGTGATTCCTTCGTGTGACCATCACAGCGTGCACTTACGCGGACTCAGATAGTGCAGCCCAGCACACACCCACACGGTGAGGCACAGCCTGTGGCCCCTAGGCTACAGACCTGTACAGCCCGTTACAGTGCTGAATACCGCAGGCCACCGCAACACAGTGGTATTTGTGCATCTAAACATGGAAATGGTACAGTAAAATATATATATAAAAGATAAAAAATGGTACACCTGTATAGAGCACTTACACAAATGGAGCTTGCAGGACTGGAAGCTGCTCTGGGTGAGTCAGTGAGTGGTGAGTGAATGCGAAGGGCTCGGACATCACTGTGCAGTACTGTAGACTTTACAAACATTGTACACTGAAACTGCACTAAATTTATAAAACAAATCATGCACTGACATAACGACAGCTAGTGATGGCATCACTAGACAACAGAAATTTCTTCAGCTCCATTATAATCTCATGGGACCATTGTCGTACATACGTCCATCACTGACCAAACGCCATTATGTGCCACATGACTGTAATGCTTAAAAAAAATTGAAATTTACCTGTAATGCCACTATCAGAGAAAACTGTCATCAACAGTCTACACTGGCATGCTTCTACATATTTTCCCCATGAATGCGTGTAGGCCTCCTTTATCTGAGGGGGATATGTTCTGAGCTAGTGGATGCCTGAAACTACGGATAGTACTGATCCCTATATATGCTATGTTTTTTCCTAGACATACATATCAGTGATAAAGTTTAATTTATAAATTAAAATAGAATAATTATAAAAATATGCCAGCACCACTACTCTTGCACTGTGGGGGCATTATTAAGTAAAATAAGTGTTACTTCAACACAAGCACTGAGACACCAGACAGTCCATGTGATCACCAAGATGGCTGCTAAGTGCCTCAGAGCAGGCAGGGTAGCAAAGTCGTGGCGATGCCGGGCAGAGGGACGAGTCACACGCCTGGAAGGACAACGTGAGACGGCTTGAGATCTCGTCATGCTACTCAGAACAGCAAGCAATTTAAAATTTACAGATTATTTCTGTAACTGCCCATTTAATATTTTCAGATAAAGGTTGGCCACAGAAAGCAAAACCGTGCATCAGGAGGAACTACTCTGTGAGTACGCATGAGGGCGTGTGTTTGTGCATGTATGGGTATATGTTCTCTTTAACTGAAATAAGACAACACTATACCTGTGGTGAAGAAGTCTACTGTCTGCACTAACCATTAAGCCCTAATAACCGGATCCTTTGTAGAGACCTGACCCTCAGAGCAGCCCAGCAGTGGGCAAAGGGGCCTGGGGCACAGCAGGAGTGGCCATTATTCAGAGGCACCAGAGCACTGTGACAACACATGCACACTGATGTTCAGCCAGCTTATTATCGCTCTGAGTCTTCCACAGACAACCTGCACTGCTACTGCCTGTGCGTGGGGAACGCTGCACCCACAGCACCGCCCTCCCCACCCTGGCAAGCACCGCCCCAGGGAAGACGGTGGCTTGGGTGGGGGCGGGGCGGGGGTAGGGGTGGGGTTGTTCATCAAGTGCACGGCACAACAGAAGGTGCGTGCCACGACACGCGCTCTTTAGGCAAAGCAAGAAGACCGACCCCACTCCCTCCTCACAGAGATGTTAAGAAAACTGATCTTGAGAGGAAAAGTACCAGAGTAGGTAAATCTAAGGTATACTAAAAATACAGCCCATCTTCCATCAAATCCAGACGACTGCATCGACAGGCAGCTCCCCTCCAAACTCACCACTAACCAAAGAACAGACCACTTCCTTCCTTTTTTTTTTTTTTTTAACATATCAAATACCAAAACTTCTTGAGATGAGTTACTGGGAAGATATAAGGAAAACTGAATAAACTGCTCTAAAAACAATCAAGCTGTCCACAAAGATATTACTGGAGTTAAGCTTTTAACAACTACAATGGTATGATTTTCCTGTTGGCCTTTCCCTTGAAATAATAATTGAACTGGCAAGTTCATTCCTCATAAACACTTTCACAATCTTTGGCTTGACGAGGCCTAGCTACTGAGCCACAGATAAATGTTTCTTCAAGATAGTAAATCATGAGCCATATGTTAGAAATTATCCTTACGCCCCTATACATGGGACTATACCCCACTTTGTCCTTTCCAAAACAGTGGAAGGAATTTTTGGCAGCCAGACTCACATTAGAATCCCCCAAAAATAACACTGCTAATCCCCAATATGACACTTTGAAGCCTTCAGAGACATATTTCACAATCGGATTTTCACAGAGTCTGTGGAGACCATGTTTATAAAAACTTATCTAAAACAAAAAAGATAACTGGGAATGGAGTTCCAGCTACCTCAGGTGTGAGAAAAGCTCTTGGCATTGGCTGGGCACATGCCTGAGATACAGGCATCGTCATGAGAATGGCAAAATATCACGACAGAAAGCCCGGACTCTGCAGCCCCAGTGGCCTGGATTTAAATCCTGACTCCACTGATTTCTAGCTGTGTGACCTTGGGCAACTAACTTAACCTCTCTGTGTCTCAGCATCTCTATCTGTAAAATGAGGATGGTAAAAGTACTTGCTTCACAGGGTTATAAAAGTTAAATGTGATAATACAAAGGCTTCCATACTTTTTGATCACAATTTTATGTAAAGCATCTTAGAATAGGCTTAGTACTATAGTAAACAACTTGAGGTACAAGTTGATTCAAGGGTTTACATGCAAGGCCTGGAAACAGAATATTCACTGCTGCTCATATTCTATTAGTTAATTAAATATGAAATATCTGATTTTGAATCAAAAGTGTAACTTATCATATCTCAAACAAGTAGTAGTATAATTAATCAAAGTTTGTGCCTAAACTATCGACACAGTTTTGCTATCTTAACAGTAGCTTCTTTATGCTAGAAGCGAAGAAGCCTGGAGAGCAAGTGGCAATGAAATCATGAAAGGCGTTTTCCGCAGCTTGTTGAAAACTGAATATTTTTCCTTGCATGAAGTGGTCCAAAGCCTGTAAGAAGTGGGAGTCAGTTGGTGCAAGGTCTGGTGAATACAGTGGATGACAGAGAGTTTCCAAGTCCAGCTTCTGTATTTGAATAGCGTTGTTTGTGAAACATATGGTCAAGCATTGTCTTGCAAGAGGATTGGCCTGTCCCTGTTGACCAGCCTTGGCTGTTTAATCACAAGCATCCTCATCATTTTGCCCAACTGGTTGCAGTAGACATCTGCTGTAATCAATTGACCAGGTTTCATGAAGCTGTAGTGGGTTAATAAGCAGCTGGATCACCAAACAAGATACCAGTAACTTTTTTTATGAATATTCAGTTTTGGACTATGTTTTGGCACTTCGTCTTTACCCAACCATTGTGCTGAACGCTTGCGATTGTCAAAAAGAATCCATTTTTAATCACATGTAATAATATGGTGTAGAAATGGTTTGCCTTTGTGTCATGACAGCAAAGAAAAGCAAGCTTCAAGATGATTTCTCTTCTTTTTTTTTTTTTTTTTTTGAGACAGAGTCTCACTTTATTGCCCACGCTAGAGTGAGTGCCGTGGCGTCAGCCTAGCTCACAGCAACCTCAAACTCCTGGGCTCAAGCAATCCTGCTGCCTCAGCCTCCCAAGTAGCTGGGACTACAGGCATGTGCCACCATGCCCGGCTAATTTTTTCTATATATATTAGTTGGCCAATTAATTTCTTTCTATTTATAGTAGAGACGGGGTCTCGCTCTTGCTCAGGCTGGTCTCGAACTCCTGAGCTCAAACGATCCGCCCACCTCGGCCTCCCAGAGAGCTAGGATTACAGGCGTGAGCCACCGTGCCCGGCCATGATTTCTCTTCTGATACTTGTTTAATTCATGCGGAACCCATCTATCCAGCTTCTTTACGTAGTCTATTTGTTTCAAGTGGTCCAATATTGTTGGAATAGTAATGTCAAATCTTGCTGCTAATTCATGCTTAGGTTAAGATGGATTCACTTCTACTACAGCTTTCAGCTCATCATTATCCACCTTTGTCTCAAGTCACCCACATGGCTCATTTTCAACATTAAAATCACCAGAATGGAACTTCTCAAACCACTGATGTACTGTGCGTTCATTAGCCATGTCCTCCTCTAACACTTCATTGATATTTTCAGCTGTCTGAGATGTATTGGTTCCACAGCGGAACTCGTATTTGAAAATAACATGAATTTTTGACTTATCCGTTGTTTCACAAAAATCGCTCTAAAAAAAATTTGAAAGATAGTCACAAGCCAAAATGTGCATTTGTAAGACTGAGGATGTACCTTCACAATAGAAATAAAACAAAAAATGTCAAAGTGAAATGTCAGAGATATCAACTGTCAAACTTAGTACTTAAGGAAATTGGACGTTTCATGCTTAGTATTAGACTATAGTCACATAGACACACATGCAAGGGTATCTGGGAAATGTAGTCTAGTGATGCAGAAGTTGTGAAGAAGAGAGGAAAAAACTTGTGGCAACAGCAGTCTGTACAACATGTTTAACAGAAACTAAAGTTCTATGAAACAGTTCCTCTACTTCCTACACATGATATTCCTGTTTTATTCCATTCCATTCTAATCTATTTCATTTAAAACATGTTGGTCTTAACCCAATCAGCTGATTTTCACAATCCACAAATATTTCACAATTCACCATTTAACCAACAAGTGTTAGCTACTGTTATTGGCAGTGGTTGTTGGCAGCAGCCATGAGCAAAAGGACAAACTAGACACTTTAAAATTTTTCCAAAAATTCTTAGCATTTGAGTTCATACACTTGATAGTGATGATATGCTTCAGTTTTGACTTTAGGTTTTAGGAGTTGGAAACATTCATCCAAAAACACCGCTCACAATTCCTAGAACCTGGGCTGCCTTTGGAACACATAACTAACTAGAACCATACACCATAGGAATAACAGGAACACACACACACACACACACGTGTGTGCATACAAATGGACATGACCAATATAAAGTGACCAGAGAAGACATAAAGAAGAAAGGGCCAAGAAAAGCCAAAGGGAAATTTGTCCACTCTGGATATGCAACACTGGCACAGAGCCTGGCACAGAGCCTGGCACAGAGGAAGCACAAGGTTCTGCTTTCTCCATGAGTGAACAAGTGATGTGTCAGGTCTTGCTCTTCCTATCTTTGCCCTAGAAATTCCTCACAGCCTGTGCATAAGTTAGTAAAACGGTCTTTCCTGGCCTACCTAATGTGATAACGCAGGCGTGGGAAACCTGCGGCTTTAAGGCCACACGTGGCTTTCTAGGTCCTTACGTGTGGCCTTTTGACTGAATCCAAATTTCACAGAACAAATCCTTTTATTTTTATTAACACATTTTTGTTCATCTTTTACATTTTTATTTTATTTTCTAAATGGATGTATTTAAAGTATCTAAGAATAAAAGTAAAATAAGTTAAACAATAAGTTTTAACAAAATAATCCTCCCAGATTGACCAGCACGATTAGAACATCAATAAGCCATAAGGGCTAAATGGACGGCTGCTACACTCATCATTCAGTTCTAACGCCCCCTGCCTGACTGGCGCCACTGCCGAGGCTGGTTAGCGAGAGTTTATGGGGATCAAGTACACTAGTCTATTATCGGCTTTTGACAGTGGTGCACTCTGTTTCTGTTTGAAGTGGAATTTGTGAATAGTTGCAAAGTTAAACCATATTTTTTAAATTCTGTCTGCTTAAAAACCCATCATGTCAAAGAAGACCAAGAGAACACTGAAGGAAGAAAACAGATTTTTTTAATAAGAATTGGGAACTACAATACTATCTTGTTTCTGCTAAAGATATGATGATTTGCTTGCTTTGTGATACTGCTATACCAACATGAAACAAATTCAATACTCATCAGCATTATAACACTCATAAGGACCACAAATAGTTTAAATTAGAGGAAGGGGCATGAAAGGTTGTATTGCAGAAATTAAAAGATGAAAAGCAAAAGCAAAGACAATTGATTCAAGCATCAATGAGACCTGGAAATAGTGCCACTGAAGCAACTTACAAAGTAGCTTATATACTGGGGGAGAGGGGAGAGGGAAACCATTCAGTGATGTAGAAATTGCGAAACAACGCATTGTCGAAGTTGTAGGACACTTAGATCCCAATAACATTCCAAAGTACAAACAACTGCCTCTTCCAAGGAGAACCATAACTGATCGGCAGCATGAATCAGCCTTCAACCTAACAGAACAACTTCAAGCAATACCTCAAAAGGAAAATATATATTATTCAATCACTTTGGATGAGTCAACTCAGCACAGGTTTTCTATTTCATTCGGGTCATAACGGAAGATTTTCTTTGCTACAAAGAGTTACCCGCTTTGGGCACTCTTGGAACAGAACACGGGGAATGATATCTTCAACAGCTTTCAAGATAAAGGTCATGAAGTTGGACTGAATTTGGTAAATTTAGTGAGTGTATACAGATGGTGTACCTTCCATGACAGGAAAACATAAAGGGTTTATTGCATGGATTAAAAAAAGTATTAAGAAATCCAGATGCTCTCATTTCTTTTCATTGCATCTTGCATCAGCAAAATCTCTGTGCTAAAGCTACTATTTTAAGTGACACTTTGCAACAAGTTATAACTATTGTTAACTATATTCATGCAAATGCAACACAGCATCATCAGTTTCATAATATGCTAAAGTTGAAGGATGAGGTATTCAGTATGGATTTTCTATCAATGTAAAGTGCATTGGCTATCACAGAGACAGCTGTTAGCCAAAATTTTATCTCTGTGAGAATAGTCAAATTTTATGAAGAACAGAATCAGCAATGTGAATTATTAAAAGAAGATTTCTATAGGAATTCAGCATTTCTGTGTGGTATAATGTCAAATCAAAATGAGTTGAATATTTCTTTGCAAAGTAAAACTGAGTCGATATATGATATGTGGCAAAAAATCTAAGCATTTCAAAAAAAAGTTATCTTTTTTCAAAATACTTCTTCTTCATAGGAAATTTCAGATGAACATTTTCCCCAGTTAGCAAAAGTCACTGATGAACAGGATGTTACATGCAAATCATTTGAATAATATGCGGCCATTATAGACCTATCAATTGGAGAATACAATGAAAATTTCGCTGACTTTGAGAATCATGATGTTGCACTCAAATTAGCATTTCAGCCTCACCTAGTTAATATCACCAAAGCACCTAAACACCTACATATGGAGCTGATTGAACTCTCAGTAGATGCCATTGTAAAGCCATTGTTGGATGCTAAGAAAGATCCAATTGAAATATAGAAAAATACAGTAGAATACCCATGCCTTTGGCAGCATTCCCAAAAATGCTTTCTTGCTTTTCCGGCACATATTGCTGTGCATCTACATTCTCCTACCTAAACAAAATCAAAACACCCTTAAGGTCACAAATGACTGATGCCCGTCTAGAGGATCAAGTGAAACTGTGGACATCCACGCTGCAACTGAACATTCAAATGATTTCCAACAAAAAGTAGACACAACAAAGTCATTAAAAGATTAGTTAGCTTTAAAATTAATAAATTTCATATTTTGAAATTATTAAGTATATAGCAGTTAGATTTTTAAAAAGAAAGGAACATTTTTAAGTAGATCTAATTGAAGTTTCTTGAATATGGACTAATTTGATTACAGCTAAATTAACGTGGCCTTTGGGGAAGCTGTGTAAGGGTTCAAGATGGGCAGGACATGATCAAATGTGCATTTTAGATGGACACCCCGGATGTGCTGCAGCTGTACTGACCTGAAGCAGGAAGACCGGCGAGCAGCCTGCTTCAGAAACAGGCTGGAGAAGACTGTGGCCACCCAAGCTAAGGTGGAGACAGCAGGTAGAGAAAGAAGGGCCCTGAATCAGAGGATATACAGAAGTCCAAACTGGTAAGTTTTGGTGACTGATTTGGAGGCTTTATGAAAAAAAGCCCCCGATATACCTGTCCTGTTGTTCTGAAAAAGAAGAAAGGTTAAAAAAAAAAAATCCCCTGAGGAGGATGCTCAGATTTCTGACTTCAACAACTGAGTACATGAATATGCTGTTTGCTGAGATGAAAAACACAGAAAGAGAAAAAAGAAATTTGATAAATTCAATTTTTGTACAAGCTGTTTTTGAGGACCCTGAAGCTCAATTAAAAGTTACCCAGGTGGTGTTGGAAGCATGGCCTGGAGGTAGGGAAGAGTGCTGAGGAGACCCAGATCTGGCGATGATCAGCAAATTAACAATAATTAGAGTCAGGAGGTCACCCTGGAACTGGGACCTGACTATAAAGACATCATGGGCCACCCCCACAACCCCATCTCTGATGCTGCAAGCCCACTGCACAACAGAAGGTAGGGGTGAGAGGTGGAATGAGAATGGGCTTAGATGCTCACCAGGCATAAGAGGAAACAGCATAATGCACAGGTGACCTTGGACTGTGGCTGAGTTTCTTTATTCATTCAACAGGTGAGCATCTACTCTATGACAGGCACTGTACCAGGGACTGAAGAACCCATGGTAAACAAGAGAGACATGGTACCTACCCATGGTCTATTGGGCAAGGCAGCTGAAAACAAGGAAGCAAATTTAAAAAGTCAAATGGAAATGCTATGAAGCAAACAAAGAGGGTGTTGAGGCAGAGAATACTGGGGAAAGGGAAGGACCTACTTGGATTACAAGATCAGAGAAAACTTCTCTTAACAGACTGCAGTTAAATGGAGACCTCAAGATGAGAAAGAACCCAACAGGGAAGGGTAAGCAAAGGGAATTAAATTTTAAACAAAGGCAAAAAGAGAGAGAGTGGATGTTTGAAAATCTGACAGGTAAGTGAGCTAGAGCTGAGAAAACAGGGGTGCAGAAAGAGCTAGATCATGAGGAAGAGGAGTTTGGATTTCATTCTAAAGGCAACAGAGAGCCACTGAAGGTGTTCAAGTGGAAGAACAGCATGACACACCACACACGTTTAAGAGCATGACTCTGGCTACCATGCGGAGAATGGACGAAGGAGAAACCATGAACTGAAAGGGGACCAGGTAATAAGCACATGATGATGGTGGTCTAGACAAGAGGGTTAGCAGGGAGGTGGAGAGAAGTCAGATGGCTTTGAAATATAACTGGCAGTACTGCCACTAGAACTTGGTTATAAATAGGACGTAGTGGATGTGAGGAACAATGACAGATGATTCCAACTTGAGCAACAGAGTGGACTGAATACCTGTATCTCAAGGTTATTGTGTGTATCGCCCAGCACCTGGGCCTGCAAATTAGGTGGGCATCTGTAAACAGGAGGCCTCCTTAGCATCACCGCACAACTCTTCCCCCACAAACCCCCACACAGAGAGGGTTTGACTGCTGTGTCCTCATTTTCCACTGTCTCCCCTAGCACAGCATCCAGGGCTTTTCTCTTAACTTCTTTCCCACACACTTTGCCTATTCAAACACTCAGGAGGGCAAAAAAAAACAAAAAACAAAAAACTACTCAGTATCTTTTTAACAAAAATATCTCTCCTCCAAGCTCTAACAAGTTACTCACAGTAGTCAATTTCTCCCACCAGGACCACCCTCACCCAACTGTGAATCAAAAAGCATTCCTATCCTCGTGTCTAAAACTCTAAGTGGCTCTTGGCCAAGGATGTGAGTCTAGAATTTCCCTCAAGCAAAATTCATATCCCACAGCCTAGTAATTATTTCCAATAATTTTCCTCACATTAACACCATTTGTCTTTTAGTAACTGAGCTAACTTTCTGCTGCTTAGGCACCGGTGACTTGAGAATACTCACAGATATAAATAAGGGATTGCAAAGACTCAAGCACTGTGTGCAAGAGGGAAGCAGTCAGTGGTTGCTGGAACCAGGCTGCACTAGCTAGGGAGCTGACATTCCCAACTCTGCATTCAAAGACATCGTGTGGGCAGCTTGAAATCGGGCATGGCATGGAATTTCTGTGGTAATTACACCACAGAAATCCGCAAGTGCTACAGATTACGCATTTCCCACCCCATCCCTTGTAAGAGCCAGTTGTCAAACATTTGCCAGCACACCACTGGAGCTCCCTTTATTTTTAAGCTACTAATAGACACTTACTGTGCACCGGGCACTCTGTTAAGGGCCTTCCTCATGTTACCGCACTTGCTCAGCAGCCCCCAGATGGTATGCTGAACTTGTCCGAGTTCCCGTCACTCATCTCGCTAGCTCATTCCTCCTCACCTAAATTTCCTGCGGTCCTTCTGCCTAGTTTTCCCTTCTCTCCTCACCCCACCTTTGCTACCATCTCCCTAACATCTGATTCAGCTCTCCTGATTCTGAAGCCTTTGCTGAATTTCTCAATAACAACAAACCACCTACCTTGTACAAAGCAAAGAGAACTATCACTTCCTCTGCATCCCTTCTGTGCCCTGTATAGTCTTATCACGTGCAAGTTTATTATGTGGTGGAACTATATGAAAATGCTCATATTTAATCTCTTTTTACCTAAAACATGGGAGTCATTTTGGGATCAGTCTACTCTTCTTGGGAAAATTACATGTAAAGTAAAAATTTATTCCAGGAGTATGAGAAGTCAGCATGGCCCAAGCCCTTTTTTCTTAATTTTGTTTTCCTTTCTAAGCGACTGGGAGTAGAATTAGTAAAAGAGAATTTGAAGCAATTCTAAAAATTTCATTGAAATACGTGTCTAGCTAAGTATTCATTCCACCATTCCATGATTCTCCATTTAGACACACACAGCCCCGCCACAGGGGAAGGATTGGTCAGAGCCATTGGCTTCAGCAGGGTGGTGTAACAGGCTACACCCTCAATAGAAACCCATATTGTTAAGCAAGTTCTTTAAAAAAACACTAAGATAGTATATAACTATCAGATACATACATTTTGCTATCAGCAAAGAATAAAAGGTCAAGAATATGACCTTATTCACAATAAATTAGTTCCCATGGAACAATTTCTTCTTTATAACACTGGGAGCACAAAGTCTTACCGTGTTTCTAGAAAATTCCTCCTTGCTTCTGGAAGCCTGTTTTCTGGATCACTTTCAGAAAAGATGTTTTATTAACATGCTTAGCCACATGAGAAGCAAATGCTGCCATTAACTCAGAGTCAAATTACAAAAATATAACTTTTTCTAATGCCTGGATCAAAACTGTCATCGGACTGTTGGTTTGGCCATCATCATATTCCACCATTAAGCAGCATACCATAGGCCATCTAAGTGGAGCACAAGGTTTTTGCTGGCTGTAATATCCAAAGTCTGCAGTCACTTGCCCTGATAACCAATTGTAACTAAGAATGTCCCCATGTAAAAACTCCATTTGGGTTTTGACAGCCTCAAGTTACCTTATCCATAAATTGCAGCGCATTTTAGCAGGGCATAAAAATTACTCATGTTAAGGATGAAAAACAGTTTCTCTTAATTATCCAAAACACATTATACACCTTTTTAAATGGGTATAAAGGTAAATTAAAATGTCAAAATCTGATTATAATGATTTTGTATTTGTATAAAGTCTCCAGAAACGTTCTACATGAGTAACTTGTCTGCAACTGCACTGCAATCTAGGCAAAGGACAGTTGGCAACCATAACAGAGAATTCTGAGCATCTCTAAACTCAAGCTTTTTTGTTTTTGCTCGTTTATTTATTCCCAGTTTTATTGAGGTGTAACTGACAAAATTGTATATATTTAAGATGTACGATATGATAATTCGGTATACATATGTACTGTGAAATGATTACCACAATCAAGGAAATCCTGTCGTTTGAGACAATGTATTAATAGATGAACCTATAAGACATTATGCTAAGTGAAATAAGCCAGACTCAGAAAGATTAAATACTGCATGATATCACTTATAAATGAAACCTAAAGAAGATGAGCTCCTAGAAAGAGAGAAGAGAAGGGCACAAACTTTCAGTTAGAAAATGATTAAGTTCTGGAGATCTGTTGTACAGCATGGAGACTAGAGTTAATAGTAATGTATTATATACGGGAAATCTGCTAAGAAAGTAGATCTTAAGTGTTCTCACCACACATTTAATAAATGGTAACTATGTGAGGTGATGGAAATAAGCTGAAACTCTTAACAGGAAAGCTATTAACTGCTTTAGAAAAAATAAAATGCATTCCACAACCACTATCATTGAAATTACATGTCTTAGGTCCAAAGATCCTTAGGCCTTCAAGCTAAGAAAGCTCTTGGGCAAAGACAAGTTGGTATTGTACCTGGGCTCATATTTCCTAAAAGACAATATAGAAGATTCTTTGTGCAACTGAAACATAAACCTCTTAGGGAAACATTTCTACCCATTACCAGCTTATCAGAGCCCGTCAAGACTGGGATCAGCCAATATCTGCTTCTTGATTTGATTAAACTATCATTAAGTGCCTGAGAGACAGGCAGTGGCCTGACAGCCTCTGACCTTAGAGGAACTCTAAGAGCTATTTGTGGAAGATGGAGGAAACTGTATTTTTCTGGCTACTTTTGTAGTTTTTGACCTCTGGCTTAAAAGGGGTACAATTAAGTCTTACTCATCCTAATTAGGACAAACAGAAGAATTAATTCTTACTTGAAAAAACTCCAATTATCAAGTTATGGTATACTATCTAATTGTATGTAATTTTACAGCAATTTCATTAAAATCTGCATCAAACTTTTTTTTTTTTAAATGAATTGTGAGTCTTCATTAGCTGGCCAGTGACCACCTCTGTTCCCCAAGATGGCAGGTACAGAGAGAGGCCCCAGCAGAAGCAACAGGGAGGTTTTTATACCCTTCTAAGTTTTGCATCAAACTTTTTAAATGACTTAATAAATAAAGTACCAACTGAAATGTTCCAGATATGATGAAAAGGCACATTTTGCTATCCAAATGGTGTTCATGACAGATCAAGGATTGAGTACTCCAGAATTGTTCCAATTATTGAGTGACTATTCTCTAGAAAAGAAGTGTATTAAAAATAGAACATACAAAGGTCAAATTGAAATCTTGGGAATAGAAATTATAATACTCATTTACAATGGATTTAAGAGAATCATGAGAGTGCAGAAGGAAGGTACTTGGTAAGTGCTAACTGAATGCTATCTCGAAATAAGCTCACAGACTAACCTAAAGAACAACCTTATGCAGAGGACCAGGTGGGAGATAATTTTTATTGCCTTGGGGAAACATTCACAATACAACCCTGAGTGTACTAATCAGGTTGCTCTAAGTCCCTGAGGGCAGGAGTTGTATGTCTTGTTCCCACCAGAATACCCCTTTCCCAACACAATGCCTGGCACAGAGCAGGCGTTCAAAAAACATTTGTAAACTGGATGCTACTGGATGATTTAATTTTACTTTTGTTCTGCTAACTCTATGTAAAGTCTCATTTTTATTAAGAGACTCACAAACATTTGTAAACTAGTTCCCCTGAAGTTTTCCACATGACATATACTTTTAATTAGATGCATATTTTGAAATGTAACTGCTTGCCTCGTGTAGAATCTCCTCTTCTTTGGACAAAAAGCAGACCCAACCCTTACTATCTGTCACCCAGGCATCAATATCTCCTTCATAAAGAAAATTAGCAAGAAATATAGTAACCAGGTTTCATCTGATTTTATTTTTCAGGCCACAGACAATCAAATGATTGATCAGAGCAAGCAGAAGCCTGTGTTCCATAATTGTGTATGACAATACTTATAATTACTATGGAAATTTTCCTCATTAAGCCCATCTGCAAATTTTTGTCCCCAAGTCCAGGGTACTTTCTTAGAAAAGGGAGTTTCTTTTTACAATTTGGGTTACTAGAGTACATTGCATTCTGAGCAGGACCCCAATTACCCCAGCATCTGATTAATGTCTGTCCAAACCCTTTTTCCATAACAAGACCCTCTATAACTCAGCTAACCACCTAACGAACCACATCATTAGGACCCATTATCTTTTATAATGTTGATTCTTGGTATCCAAGGGCTGTGGTTCAGACAGACTATTTAAAGGCATTAAAATAACAACCGCCTTGCCAGTTGTGGGCATGGCCACCAAAACTACCATCAGGTCACAAGGCCAGATGCAACAGACTAAAAGGCAAAGGTAACACCCACTTAAGCAAACAAATCCACTGTGTCCTAGAGACCAATGGCCAGCAAATTCCATGGGTATGGAGAATCAATAGCTGCTAATAGAGACGGTAGCACTCAGTTCTTTGCCTAACTCTATTCAATTTATCTCTTACATTTTATCTTCTTTCTTGTCAAATTTTATCTTGGATGAGCCTTAAAGTTTTTAAGTCTCAAACAAGTTTTATCTGTTTTTCCCCCCACTGGCTGTAAGACTCAACACTACAAAAATCACAAATGGGGCTTTTTATATAGCAACTGTTACTGTTCTTCTTTCATGTTAACCTGTTACTCTAAGTTCATTGTGGACTAGGCATCATCGCTGAGCCCTCTCTACTTAGGCACTGTTAGGAATATTGCCTGTTCTTATAAAAACAATTCATTTTACAAATGGGAACAGGGGTCAGGGAATGTTAAGTAACTTTCTCAAAGTCACACAGCCAGAAAAAAGCCAGAGCCAGAGATTGAACTCAGGTTTCTTTGACACTACAATTCATGCTCTTAACCATGACACTACATAGTCTCCAAAGTTTTGAGGTCTTAGAATTTATACTAGACGTTCTCAACCAATAGTTCCCAGTTTCCAAGGATGAAGACACCTTTCCAAGGACAAAACAACATTTTGTAAGTCAATATACTGTGAATTTAAATAAAAGCCTAAGGTCCCCTGCCAACTGAACAGACCCCTCTTGACCAAGGGGATTCCAGAGAAACCTTAAAACTGAGTTCCTAGCCACGATAGGATGGGGGGCCAGACACACCTCGTCACCCTCTCCTTTGCTAACAGCCATCAGGCTTTCTCCCCTAAGAGTTACACAGAAATTTCACGACCTGCTCCTCCCTTTTTGAGGTTTTGGCACTACAGTTGACCAGCATTCTTTCCTGATAAGAGACCACCGACCATTGAGTGGTTCTAACCAGTCTACGGAAGATGTGCAGTAGGGTTTTTGTGTCTTCTGCTTCACCTTTTGACACCAGAGGGCCAAAAACTCCACTCTTAGATCATGCTAAGGCTGCCATTTTCTACACATGGACCCCCCCAAAGAAACATGAAGCTCAATTGCACATGTGCATGTTTCTCCTTTCATAAATATTCATGACTCTTCCTGTAGCTTATTAAACATGTATATTCGGCCACCCTTTCTCATCATAAATTCCTGTTCCTTTACTGTTTCCCTAAAGTATGTGTTTCTGGCTTCTGGCCAGAGGCTCTGCTTCCAAGCCTGTCAGAATGGCTACCTACAGGCTGCAACTCTTTGTGACAAATAAAGCCATCCTTTCCAAATTTATGAACCTTGTCATTTCTTCAGTTGACAATATGAACATAGTTCTGACACATACTAAATGCCCAAGAAACGTTTAGGTGTGTTATCATCACAGCATTATTCTGAAGGACCACTGTACTTTTAAGATAGCACTGTACTTTTAAGATAGATTGATAACTATGATTATGAAGTAATTAATTTTGTATCCCATCATAATAGCTACATTCATTTGAAAAAAATGAGTACTGTATACACATAAAAGATGCTGTATATGATTTTCTGGGTACAAAAAAATACTTGTAGTACATATGTATATGTGGGCCTTGTAACACACACACACACACACACACACACACATCCCAGATGAGGAATCTTCTTGAGGTCCTAACTTTGCACTGAAAGGTATTCCAGAAGATTCCCCTAGCAGTCTTCTTCCTCCCACATGTGAACAGTGCGTCCATAGACACACCAACTAGATTTTCACATTATATATATCTTTACTTAATTTCACCACTTATAACATCTTTAAGTTCTTGCCTAGGCTGGGATTTATATAGATGTGATACAACTATAGAAATCAGCCTATCACCAAAATATAATAATTTCCCCCATATTCTAATAATAATGTAATTAATAATTAGGATAACAAGGTGGAGATAAGCAAAATGAAGAGTGGCTTCAAGGTGAGAGAGGCAGATAAACAGGTAGAGAAACAGGAGACAAGAGTATTATCATTAATTGTTGTTCTCCCTATTATAAAAAAACTCGAGAGGAACACTCCTACACTGCTGGTGGGACTGCAAACTAGTTCAACCTCTGTGGAAAGCAATATGGAGATACCTCAAAGCGATACAAGTAGATCTACCATTTGATTCAGCAATTCCACTACTGGGCATCTACACAAAAGATCAAAAGTCACTTTATGAAAAAGACACCCGCACTCGAATGTTTATAGCAGCACAATTCACAATTGCAAAGTTGTGGAAACAACCCAAGTGCCCATCAATTCATGAGTGGATTAATAAAATGTGGTATATGTATACCATGGAGTACTACTCATCTTTAAGAAACAATGGTGATATAGCACCTCATATATTCCTGGACAGAGCTGGAACCCATTCTACTAAGTGAAGTATCTCAAGAATGGAAAAACAAATACCACATGTACTCACCAGCAAATTGGTATTAACAGATCAACACCTAAGTGGACATATAGGAGTAACATTTATTGGGTGTCAGGAGGGTGGGAGGAGGGGATGGGTATATACAACCAAACGAGTAAGATGTACAATGTTTGGGGGATGGACATGCTTGAAGCTCTTACTCAAGGGGGGAGGGGGACATGGGCAATATATGTAACCTTAACACTTGTACCCCCATAATATGCTAAAATTAAAAAAAAAAAAACTCTATGTTTGAGGTGAGCATCTTTATGATAATATTATATCTATTTAAACTCAAGACTAAGGATTATTTTTAATAACATTTTCCCTGATTATAAAAGTAATATGATTACTTTTGATAACAGAAAGAACACAAAATAGTTTAGGAAAAAAAAGTAATCACCATGCCTCTACCCACACATGGTAACTATTGACATTTTCATATACTCCTACACAGTCTCTTACCTATTTCTCTATTTATAGATCTGTTTATATTTCTGTAGATACTGATAAACTAAAGCTGGGATCATATGATATATAAAGCTTATATTCTGCCTTTTTCATTTATCACTATATACTGAGGTATTTCCCATTAATGATTCCTCACAAACATTATAGGTAATAGTATTAGAATATTCTATCTCATAGGCTAAAAGGACCTGAAATGTCATGATTACTTTTCATTACCATTTGGAAACATGAAGATAGGGCTGAAAGAAGATAATTTTTCTCAAGAAGAAAATGTTTTAAAAAATATTTTATATGGTGTTAAATTATTTGGTAAACAAATAAAAGGATACATTCCAACATCTACACCATGAGATTAAGGACCTTATCTGTCTCATCCACCATATCATCAGGGTCTAGAAGAGTCCCTGGCACAATGAACATTTATTTAAAGGGAAGAAAAAAACAGGTAGTTAAGCATTGAAGTTTGGAGGTTAATACTTGGAAAGTTTGTACACTGTGGGAGTATAGGAGACTCAATGCCCCAATTACTGTGACCCGCTGCTAGGTTAAATGGAGATAAAGAATGGTTTGCACACATAAGTATGTCTTACTGTCTCATAGATGGCATTTTTACTAAGTGTAAACTGCTTCCATTTTGCAATGTGCAAACTAGCTGGCAATTTAGGAAAGTGGTTTGTGGTAATTTGATCCCCAAAATGCATGAAGGATTTATCAGATCCAGACAATGTAGGAATAAACTGATGCATCTTCAACCAGATTTTCCAATCAATCTCTTCTGGAACATAAGCTTGGGCAGGGTAAAATTTCCATGATTCATCCTACCATATCAAAAAAATGTTGTAGGGACTGCCACAAATTGACCATTAACTATTGCTAGGTATATTAAGTTGGTTGTTTCTGATTAAAAAGATGGTGATTCTAAAATTCATAGAGATTCTGAACAAATATTTAAAAATAAGGGCCAGGTGTGGTGGCTCACACCTATAATCCCAGCACTTTGGAAGGTCAAGGCAGGAGGATCTCTTGAGGCCAAGAGTTTTACACCTGCCTGGGCAACACAGCAAGACCCCATTTCTACAAAAAATGTTTAAAAATTATCCAGGAGTGGTGGCTCACATCTGAGACCCAGTTACTTGAAAGGCTGAGGCAAGAGGATCACCTGAGCCCAGGAGTTTGAGGTTTCTGTGAGCTATAATCATGCCATTGTAGTCCAGCCTGGATGACAGAGCAAGACCCTTTTTTAGAGAAAATAATTTTTAAAAAAAGAAAAGCAAAAGAAACAAGCAAAGAGCAGATTCAAAGCTCTCCAGCAGGAAAAAAAGTGCCTGGTTAGTGGCATTGGGGCGAGAGCTACTTTACAGTCAGAGGGCCCCACTATTAGATAAAGCTATGAACTTAGATGTTGGCTAGAGTACTGGGTTCTCTGATACTGACATTACAACCAGGCCAGGGGCAGGGGATGGAATAGGCAGGCTGGGAAACTAAAGGATGGCCACAGCGTTGGGTACCAACCCCCTTAGGAACTCAGGTTCAGAAAATGAGGTGCCTGCTGATGAAGTTGAGCCCCAGAGTCCATTCCTGCCCTCCATCCAGTTTCTACAGTCCAGCCAGGTAGTCCAGTCTGATCACTCCCTTCCTCTGCCTACCCTTTCAAAGGCTCAGTGCCTAATGGATCAAGTCCCACCATCTCAAGGCAGCAATGCAGGCCTCGTTTCACATCACTCCTCTCCCTCTCTCGCTAGCTTCAGAGCCTCACTGATGTCAGCTCCTCGAGAGCATCATTAGTACGCTTCCCCGTCTCATATTTTCACCTCTGCTCTGCCTCCCACCCATTTGCTTCTCTCCTCTCCACTTTTCGGTCAGCTCACGTCTCCAAGATGCCTTGTTCCATCTCTCAGATGGTGGTTGTCTCCTAATATACACTGAACTTCTCCCTCAGTCACACTCCTTATTCTGGAAATTTCTTTTGAGCTGTCCACCTTGCCTTTTAGACTGTAAGTTCCATAACAGCATAGACCATTCCTGTCACTTCATTGCTTTACTTCCAATACCTAACAGAGTGTGCAGAACATAGGCAGTGCACAGTAAGTCACCAAGTAAGTGGACAAATAAACTATTTTGTTTCTCTTTCAAAGAGACTCAGAAGGAAGACCACTGGGTCTTGCCCCAAAGCTGACTCTTCACCATAACAAATGGAGTCAGGAAGCCCAAATATAATCCTCCTCTATTTTAACCTGTAGATAAGCACTGGTTACAGGCTTCAAAGAGTTGTCAAGCAAGTTGACTATAAAAAATACGATTGAAATGTTCATAAAATCATGGCATGTCAGCCCCTTCAGGCAGAGGGGCATTGCTCTGTGCAGTTGAGGGAGCATATTTTCCCTCTTATTTCACCATTGACAACATACTACAGCATAAAAATATATACTTTAGACACAAACAAACCCCAAGCACAAACTATAAAAGTACGTTTACGATCAACAGACATTTTCCCAACATCATTAGTGGAACATATGTAAATACACATTTTAGTACATTAAATTGCAAGTAAAATTCCTGATCCCATTTCTTTCCCCTAATTAACTGACAATAGTTCTCTTTTGTGTAAGAGTGAACTACCTGGAGGCTGATAAATCAGATATATAAGAAGAGAACTTGGCAAGGGATTCTATTCAGTTGCTATGGAGATGTGCATTTGTGTTTCCTTTAATAAAAGTTATTATCCATGAGAAAAAGGATTTGTTGAGCCTATCTAATTGAAAAAAAGGGAACATGCCAAAAATGTCACAGTTTAATACTTATGACTCAAAAATCTGTTTTTAAGCTTGAAAAATGCATATATAATAGGGATAAACTGCTTTTACATGATTTAATTATTGCCTGATGGCATATTCTTGAGGGAATCCATATAGGTGTACTAAGTAGTACATTCATGCTCTAAAATGAATATAATGCATCCACACTGTAGGTGTGGGCTTTTACTTTGTGCTTAAGTTACACTATCAGACATTCCTTAGGAAATTCCACAACCGAAGACTCAAAATTAAATTAAGCTAAGTAAACTGTCAAAGCCAAAAATCTCCATTAAATGCAGAATCTTGGATAAACCTCTGTGCCTTTTCAGTAAATGTTATTTTTGTTTATGTCTCATCTTTCAGGTTTGCATGTTATAAAAACTAACATCAACATGAAAATTATTTGACCAACTGCATTCATCCCTGATATCCAATTAACATTTACTAGAGGACACCCTGTATACATGTTTGAGCATCTAAAATATGATAAGACCATTACATATACTGACACTTTAATCTTTATAGCAACCCTACAAATTAGATGTTCTCAGATCCATTTTACAGACGTTAAAAACGAGAAACTAAAAGCTTAACCCAGACATTCTCAAAAGAGGAGATATAACCACTAAAGGACAAAAATTGGTTCTTGGGGCATGAAAAAACCATAGATATTATAATGGTTGGCCCTCCAAAGCTAACTCCTACTCCATAAAATCTTATTCTCAGTATTTAGTTTCTCTCATTAGGAAGAAATTTAAATTTCATATAATTTTTCTTCTTACACGGGACAATAATGAAAAAAATATTGAGAAACAAGGACTTAACCTCTTGCAAGTGATGGAGCCATTCAAGAATTTATTAAATAGACATTTGGGGCATGTGTGTGGCAGGGTGGGTGTGCACTGGTGAACAAAGCAGAATGCACCCTGAGACATGCACATGGGTCCCAGAGCTTCCAGCCCCAATGGGGATGAATACAAACGCCAACCAAACAACCACACAAGTAAAGATGCCATTACGAATCATGAAGACTGCCCTGACAGAACACAGGGCGTGGAGAGAGCAGAAACCGCCTCTTTGCAGAAGTGACTTTAGGCTGAGACCTGAAGGACAGGAAGGCTCAAGTGAGGCAAAGAACAGCGGGAAAGAGTATCAGGCTCAGAGAACTCACCAGAAAGACTATGACGCCTTGAAAACCAGGGAGGGATTTGTCAAAAATGGCGGACTAGGGATGACCTCCTTGCTCTTTGCTCTTGGAGTGGGAGGTGAAGACGGCGGCCTGAATCACTCGAGGGGGTAGTTCTCCTACAGGATCAGCTTCACGGAACTACAGGGAAGCTTCGAGGGGCAGCAGCGCCGGGAAAAGGAAGAAAGTGACTCTGGATTTACTGTGAAGTTCCGAGAATCCGAGTGGTACTGCGGGGATTGGAGTGTAAGCTGGCCGCGCTTAGCGGCAGCCACACGGCTGTGCGCTCCTTCCCACAGGAGAACAGCTTCTCCCTCACCGACCTCCCGCCCGCGCAGGCAGGAAGTGCCTGAAGACAGCGTGAGGAGGTAACACAGACGGGCAGGCAGGCTGGAGAGGAGGCAGGAGCGGAAAGTAATTTGAAATCTCCAGGGCCGCGTGTAAGGTCGCCATTGCTGGGAGATCTATAAACACTAGAGGCTTACGCCTCGCTTGTGAAGGGACAGAAAAGTGAGACAGATTGCTCATTTGACTGAGTAACCGGGTGGACTCGGGCGGCGGCCCAAGCGCTACAAGGGAGGGAGCGGAAGAGGGGAGGGAGAGCCATCCTCCGGGAACCTCCTGGGATCCCCAGTGACCCAAGTTCTGCCGCTGCGGGACGCGCAGGCAGCTTTCGGCCGGCGGCAGAACTCGGCAGCGGGTCCCAGCCCCCACTGATACTCCGCTAAGAGCTCCAGCAGCCTAGACTGCGGTGCGCGCCGGTAGCTCTCGTCCCGCGGCGGACTTGCCAGTGGGTCCCAGCCTCCGCTGATCCCCTGCGAGGAGTTCCAGCAGCTTAAACTGCGGGTGCGCCCTGGTAGTTCCTGTCCCACGGCCGAACTTGCTGGCGGGTCCCAGCCTCTGCAGATACTCCGCGGGAAGTTCCAGCAGCTTAGACTGTAGGTGGGCGCTGGTAGTTCCCGTCCCGCGGCGGACTTACCGGGGGTCCCAACCCCCGCTGATCCTCTGCGAGGAGTTCCAGCAGCTTAGACTGCGGGTGCGCGCCGGTAGTGCCCGCCCCACGGCGGACTTGCCGGCGGGTCCCAGCCTCTGCAGATTCTCCGCAGGGATTTCCTGCGGCTTAGACGGCGAGTACGCGCCGGTAGCTTTTGCCACTCGGCGGAACTTGCCCAGGGTTCCCAGTGTCCTGAGCCCTGCCGGTGAAGGGACAGAAGGTGGGGCCAGAGCCATCCTCCGGGGACCCTCCCCAGGGGTCTCCAGCAACCCACGCCCGGCCATTGCGAGGACATACAGATAACTTTCACCCCTCCCAGGAACTTATCCATGGTTCCCAGCCACCTGAGCTCTGCCGGTGAAGGGACAGAAGGCAGGGTGAGAACCATCCTCTGCAGACCCTCCCCAGAGTTCCTCAGCGACCCAAGCCCCACCTCTGCGGGGACGCGCTGAGAGCTTTCACCCCTTGGCGAAACTTGTCTGCGGTTCCCAACCCCTTGAATTCTCCCGGTGAAGGGACAGAAGGTGTGGTGAGAGCCATCTTCTGCGGACCCTCCACAGGGGTCTCCAACGTCACACACCGCGCCAACGCGGGGACTCACAGATAGTTTTAGCCCCTCTGCGGAACTTGTCCGTGGTCCCCAGCCGCCTGAGCTCTGCTGGTAAAGGGACAGAAGGTGGAGTGAGAGCCATCCTCTGTAGTCCCTCCCCAGGGGCCTCCAGCGGCCCAAGCCCCACCACTGCAGAGACGCACCAATAGTTTTCAATCCTCAGCAGATCTTGTCTGCGGACCCCAGCCGCTTGAGCTCTGCCGGTGAAGGGACAGACCCAGGAGCGAGAGCCATCCTCTACAGTCCCTCCCCAGGGATCTCCATCAGTTCAAGCCCTGCCGCCAGGGACGGAGGCGTGTGGATAATTTCCACCCCTCAGCAAAACTTTCCCACGCACCCTGGCCACTTGAGCTCTGCCAATGAAGGGGTAGAAGGGGGGGAAAGAGCCATCCTCCATGAACCCTTCCCAAGGGTCTCCAGCGGCCCAAGAACTGCCACTGGAGTGCGGAAAGTTTTCACCCTCTCAGTGGAACTAGTCTACAGACTCCAACTGCTTGAGCTCTGCCGGGGAAGGGGCGCAAGAGAGGGCTAGCGTCATCCTCCGTGGATCCTCCCCAGGGGTCTGCAGTGGCTAAAGTTCCATTGGTGACACACGGAAAAGGGATAGTCGTCACCCCTCAGTGGAGATCCTCAGTGGCCCCTGGCAGCCCAAGCACCGCTGATCTTAGCTCATAATCCATTCCCTGCATCTCCGATCCTCAATAAAACATCCAGATGAGAAAGAACCAGCGTAAGTTTACAGGAAGCATGAAGGACCAGAGAGAAAAGTCACCTCCAAAGCAAAATACTCATTTTCCATCATCTGACACCAACTTACATGACTTGAGTAAACTGACAGAGGAAGATTTCCGAATATGGATTGCTACAAAACTGATTGGAATCAAAGAGAAAATAGAATCACAACATAGAGAAACCACAAGAACAATACAAGAAATGAATGAGAGATCCTCCAAAGAAATTGAGACTATCAAGAAAAACCAAACAGAAATTCTGGCAATGAAGGAAACAATCAAGGATCTTCATAACTCAGTGGAAAGCTTAAAGAACAGGATGGCCCATGCAGAAGAAAGAATCTCAGAACTTGAAGATTATGCCTATGCTCTAAACAAATCAGAGGAAGAAAGGGAACACAGAAACAAGAAACAAGACCAAAGTTTACAGGAAATGTGGGATTATGTTAAAAAACCAAATATCAG
>VSMD01038839.1:0-25059 GCA_008750895.1 Mirza zaza | reverse complement strand
TGAATAGACATTCCAGCTTCTTTTTTCTCAGTCATCCTGCTTAGATCTGGAGAATCCAGCCAGTCTGTGCTAATGTTCTTTTTTCTTGGGCTTTCTTCAAGAAAGAGGAGTATACCTTTGATTGGGTCTGTTTACTGACTTATTTTCTTTCACATCATCCAAGCAATGAGAACGAGGAGTTGATAAACTGATTTAGAATAAACTGTTATAGAAACTCATTATATATTTAGAAATATTTACCAAGTCACTTAAATGATGGGTGTAGTCACACACTAGGATTATGAGAGTGTAAACTCTACCCTCTAGGAATTGCCTCCTAGGAATTCACTGCTCTTTAGAAGGTTTATATCTAGAAAATTTTGCCTCCAACAGATTCATATAGAAGATCTATATTATTTTATTTTATTTAAATACTGTCAAAGTTGGTCCCCTTTTAACAAGTCCATGAGAGAAGATCATTAGGAATTAGATTTTAAAATATAGCTACCAGGTAAATCTTTTTGCCAAAATTTTTACCCGGTCTCTGGGATGGAAAGAAGAGAACATATGAGATGGCATTCACTTTTATTTTTGTTGTTGTTCCCATATATCTGCAGACCATATTTAAGATCCTAAGTCTTACCAAAACCATACCTACCCAGTTGAATACTAGATTGAGCAAATGATGGAGTGCTTTTAGAGATAAATTTGGGTAAATTCTCTTTGTCTGTTTTTTTCCCAGTGGTGGTGTTTCGAGACTGAGAAGAACAGATATTAGCCAGACCTATTTTACCTTATTAGTTGAATAGCAAAGCCCTATTAAAATCAGCTTCATAAAATACTGTGGTTATGGAAGTGTCCTAAACAAAGCTATACCTAAGGAAAAATGAAGAGAGAAGACACTGTCCATAAAGGTATAGAAAGTTGTCATAGGGGTGATGTTTATAAAGAGCACCTTCCTCTGTTTAGGAAAGTAGAGAGATATTGGGAAATTATTGAAGGCTTGTTTGACATATTGGTAACTCCAGCTTAGCACTCTATAATATGGAATGAAATGTTTATTCTTTTTTCATGTGTCTGACTATTTTATGGTGTAGTATTAGACCATATTTACTGAATTAATTACAAAACAGAGCTTTAGTAATTTTAGGTTTTTTTTCTCTTTTTTTCCTAGCATTAATAAAATATCTTCCTCTCTATGTACAGTTGGAAGTCTCATAAATGTTGTTCTGGTTGTATAAGGAAGAAATATCAGTGTAGCTGCCAGAACCCCTGAGCAAAATTCTGACTTGAGGGCACTGTAGCTGGATAAGAAAATGATAGCCAAGAAAGGTTACAGTTACCTCAAAGAAATCTAGTCAGCATAGAAGGTGTCATGTCAGATTAGATTCTGCAAGTTTTTAGAGTGAATTGCCCTGCAATATGGCTGTCAGATGCTATAGCTGAGCTCATGGCAACCCCATGGCTCTCTTCTAATCCTGACCTTATTTCTAGACTTAATGCGAAGGTGCTCTTGGAGCCCTTTCTGACAATTTAGGAATTCCTTAAAAGGAATCATTTCTATTTGCCAGCCTATCCACACTGAGTGGACTATGACCTCACCATGCTCTATATTTAAGGTTATAGGCTTGGTCGTTTAATACAACTACTAACTTTTTGATAAATCCAATTATTTTTCCCTTAAGTTAAATGAATATATCCACAGTGAAAAAGAAAATCCTAATTATACATGACATTTTTCTATGTTTGCTCATTAATCAACACCTAGTAAGAAATGACCTACAATAACTTGAAAGGAATGCCTGTGTAATTTAAATTCTTTTGATGGTCTCTCTGGTATTTAATGAAAACAATTTCAGTTGCCTATTTGCACACGGTGTTGTGCAGAGTGACTTACTACTCTGTGCTTTCTGGAAGTTTATGATGTAAGAGTTGGAATGGGATACTCCATGTGAGAGAATGGGAAAAGGTCTCATAGATAATAAATTAATTTAAAAATTTATAAGAAGTGTTAATGGAATATTTACTGTTTTAAAAAATAAAGTTATGAGTTGGGAAGGGGTAAATGATGCATTAGCCAGTTTGATTTGAGGGTATTCGTAAAAGCTATCTTTTGTTAAATCAGGAAGGAGATGACGTTTAAAGATTTTTAAGTCTGAACAATGAGAATGAATTAGTTGGCAATCAGTAAGGCAAGACTTTTTCCATTTATCTGCTGGACTCTGAGATCTAAAAAGAAAGTTTATACTAATCCAAAAGTAAATGAATAAGAGCTTGGGCTAAAACAGTGACAGTAAAGGCTAAATGATAGGGGCAAGGAAGAAGACTGTAAATTGGATATGTAGAATAAAATATCTTAATAAAATATTCTCAGATTATTTGAATCAAATATCAGAGAAATGATAGTTATGATAGGATTGAGAGTTGGGAAAAGAGAATAATTTCAGAAGAGCTCTGGCTTTTCAACTTGTCGTATGCACTCAGGTAAGAGTGCTACAGTCCTGACGTATAGAGAGACAATGTTGGATAGAGAGGATAGATTTAAAAATATGACTTCATAGAAGTGTTCAAAGTAGAACATATTAAAACTGAGATTTCTGTTCAAGTCATCTTCATAAATTCTTTGCATGGGCCAATATCTAGAACACTTTTTCCTACATTTTCTTCTAGAATTCTGTGGTTTCATGTCTTAGATTCAAGTCTGTTATCCATCTTGAATTAATTTTTGCAAGTGGGAAGAACTGTGAGTACTATTTCAATCTTCTGCATGTGGCTATCCAATTTTCCTAGCACCATTTATTAAATAGGGATTCTTCCCCACAGTGTATATTGCTATCTACTTTGTCAAAGATCAGAGGGCAATATGTGGATGGTTTTATATCTGGGTTCTATGTTTGTTTCCATTGGTCTATGTCTCTATTTTTGTGCCAGTATGGTGATGTTTTGGTTACTGTAGCCTTCTAGTATAGCCTACAGTCTGATAAAGTGATGCGTTTGGATTCGTTCCTTTTGCTTAAGGTGGCTTTGGCTATTTGGGCTCTTTTCTGGTTCCAAATGAAGTGTAGAATTATTTTTTCTAGATCTGCAAAAAATGATGCTGGTATTTTGATGGGGATTGCATTGAATCTGTATTCTAACAGTGTTGATTCTGCCAATCCATGAGTGTGATATATTTTGTGTTTGTTTCCGTTATCTGCAATTTCCTTCTTCAATGCTTCATAGTTCTGTTTGTAGAGATCTTTCACCTCGTTAGTTAAATACATTCTTAGTATTTTATTTTCTTTGTAGCTATTGTGAAAAAGGTATTGAGTCTTTGATTTTATTTTCAGTTTGAGTGTTGTTAGTGTATAGAAATGTTACTGATTTGCGTAAATTGATTTTGTAACCTGAGACTTTGCTGAATTTATTTATCAATTCCAGGAGTCTCTTAGCAGAATCTTGGGGTTTTCTAGATAAAAGATCATATCAACAAAGAGCTATAGTTTGACCTTCTCTTCCCCATTTGGATACCATTGATTTTCTTCTCTTGCTTGATTGCTCTCGCTATGACTTCCAGCACTATATTGAATCGAAATGATGACAGTGGGCATCCTTGTCTTGTTCCAGTTCTGAGTCGGAATGCTTTCAGCTTTTTCCCATGCAGTGTGATGTTGACTGTGAGTTTGTCATATATGGCTTTTATAATTTTGAGGTATGTTCCATGCATGCCTATTTTATTTTTTAGTATTTTTATCAAAAAGAGTGCTGAATTTTGTCAAATCCTTTTTCTGCATCTATTGAGATGATCATATGTTTGTTTTTGCTTCTGTTTGTGTGGTGAATCACCTTTATAGATTTACATATGTTGAACCATCCTTGCATGCCTGAGATATGAAGCCCACTTGGTCATGGTGGATTATTTTTTTGATGTACTACTGAATTGAATTGGCTGTCATTTGACTGAGGATTTTTATATCTATATTCATGAGGGATACTGATCTGTCATTTTATTTTTTGTTGTGTCCTTTCCTGGCTTTGATATCAAGGTTATGCTGGCTTCATAGGATGACTTGGGGAGGATTCCTTCCTTCTCGATATTATAGACTAATATCTGCTGTATGGGTACCAGTTCTTATTTGTACATCTGATAAAATTCAGCTGTGAAACTACCTGGTCTGGGAGGTGTTTTTTGTTGTTGTTGTTGTTGGATTTTTAAATTAAAAAGTTTCTGTACTGTCAGGTAAACTATAAACAGAGCAAATAGACAACCTACAGAATAGGAGAAAACATTCTTCTACTATATATCCTATAAAGGGCTAATAACCAGAATCTACAGAAAAAACCTCAGATCAGCAAGGAGAAAAATCAAACAACCCGATTAAAAAATAGATAAAAGACATGAATAGAATCTTTTCAAAAGAATATTGATTAATGGCCAATAAACATATGAAAAAATACCCAACATCACTAATCATCGGAGAAATGCAAATCAAAACCACAATGAGATATCGCATAACCCCAGTAAGAATAGCTTTTATCAAAAAGTCCTGAAACAATAGATGTTTGTGTGGATGTGGAGAGAAAAGAACACTGACACACTGTTGGTGGGACTGCAAACGAGTGCAACCTCTATGGAAAATAGTATGACGATTCCTCAAAGAACTAAAAGTGAACCTACCATTTGATCCAACAATCCCCCTATTGAGTATTTACCCAAAGGAAAAAAAGTCATTTTATCAAAAAGACACTTGTACTTGAATGTTTTGTAGCACAATTTACAATTGCAAAGATGTGGAATCAACTCAAGTGTCCATCAATTCATGAGTGGATTCATAAAATGTAGTATATGTATACCATGGAATACTACTCAGCCACAAAATATGAATTAGTACTTTTTGCAATAATCTGGTTGGAACTGGAGGCCATCCTCCTAAATGAAGTATCGCAAGAATGGAAAAACAACCACCACACATATTCATTATTAAATTGGAATTAACAGATCAGCACTCATGTGCACAGGTAGAAGTAGAACTCAACAGAAATCATGCAGAAGTGGGGGGGGGGTGGAGCAGGGATGGGTGAAATAATACCTAACAGGTACAGTGTATAGTATCTGGGTGATTGGCACACTTATAACTCTGAATCAAGCAGTACAAAAGCAGTCCCTGTAACCAAAACATTATTACCCCCATAATATTCTGAAATTAAAAACAAAACTGGGAATCCAGAAGTGGTGACTAAATAATTCTCACATTCCCGCTTTCTGTTGGACTGAGTTTCGGGATCTAGAATGGATCTTAGACGTCATTCTAGCCGTCTCTTTATGTAATTAATGTGACCCAGAGTAATCGAACAGCTTGTCCAAGCTTCTACAGCTAATTACTGACAAAGTTGGAGAAGACAGTCTCCAAGTTGATGTAGTAAAACCCTCTTAATGTTATTCTTGAAAGCATATATAGAACATGGGTTTTTTTCTTTAAATAACTAAAATTTTATTGTGTGCATTATCCTTGTCTCTTTCCTGAACGTACTTATCCTAAGAAAAACATTTGAGACAAATGAATGTATCTTTTCTTACAACTTAGAATTGAAAACATTAAGTATAATTGGGAACCTCTTTCATGATGATCTGAATTAGGAGGATTATCTGTTTATGGCCAAACTTTTTTCTGCTTCTAGTGGACCATAGTTTCTAGCACGGGTCTAAATCTAATAGAAAAACTCCAAATGAGGCATTAACATTTTCTTCACATCCTGAATTAAGTTTAAAGAAAAAAGATATTCTCAGTATTAGATTGAATCTGATTTAGCTTTTCTTCTTAACCAGTTACTTAAGGAGAAAACCTCAGTATTCATCAAGAGTAGCGCCAATTTAGCACAGAAATTTCAGCAACATGAAAATATAAACAAACACAAACCAAAATTTGAAACTTGAAACTTGGTTCTATGGATGCTTACTTCTCAATAGCTCTTTCTTTGCTTTGGTTGATCTCTATTCCTTTTAAAATTAATATTTTTAAAAATATCTTTAAAATAAATGTACTCTTCTTTTGTTTCCTCCCATTGAATACTGCTCCATATTACTAGCTCTCTAAATCCTTCACCTACTCTGTGTAATAACCATTAAAACATACTCCTGGTGTGTCTATTTAGCTATTATTTCATTATATCTGTTATAATAGTTTATTTATATAATTTGTTTCTTCTTTTATTGGTTTGAGAACAATTAAAGGACAGAGAATATACTTTAATCTTAAATTAGTAGGCCTTCAGCTATTTGCCTGAAATGAGCATCTACTTTTTTAGTCTAATTCTTTCTACTCTAAAGTCCTTTGAGCATTATTCTTTCCCCTATTAACATCTAAATAGGACTTCCTACTCCTGCCCAGTGTTTTACACACGGTATTTTGTGAGAGGGCAGGCTGAAGAGCATACTCTGTGACTTGAGAGGCCATACACTCCAAAGCCTCCCAGGAAGCCTCCACAGCAAGCTCTCTCCTGGAAGATGTGTTCCTCACTGTTACATGTGCCTCACCTGACACATGTCACATGCATGTCCTTTCAGGAAACAGTCACTGCTCTATACCTGGAAAACTGCTACAGCCAAGAGAATTCTGCTTTCTAGATAAACTACGTGTATTCAAGACCCAGCCCTGGCCCTTACTTGTAGTACTTTCTTGGGAAGATCAATTAATACTTACAGTACTATTAAGAGGATTCAATGAGATAATGCCTGTGACAGCACATGTAAGCTATTAAACACATGAAAAACACTTTCATTTTTATTAAAGTTTTCTATTGAGGGCTTTACTTCTTTCTTTCTTTCTTTTCTTTCTTTCTTTTCTTTCTTTCTTTCCTTTCTTTCTTTCTTTCCTTTCTTTCTTTCTTTTCTTTCTTTTCTTTCTTTCTTTCTTTCTCTCACTTTGTTGCCCAGGCTAGAGTGAGTGCCATGGCGTCAGCCTAGCTCACAGCAACCTCAAACTCCTGGGCTCAAGCAATCCTCCTGCCTCAGCCTCCCAAGTAGCTGGGACTACAGGCATGCGCCACCACGCCCAGCTAATTTTTTTTTTGTATATATATTTTTAGTTGGTCAATTAATTTCTTTCTATTTTTAGTAGAGACGGGGTCTCACTCAGGGTGGTTTCGAACTCCTGACCTCAAGCAATCTGCCCGCCTCGGCCTCCCAGAGTGCTAGGATTACAGACGTGAGCCACCGCGCCCGGCAGGGCTTTACTTCTTAAAGAAGGGAAATTTTTTTCCTAATTTTAAGTAAAACTCCAAGTGTTTGTGAGCTAAGTACTACTACTAATAAGATACTGCCAAAATAATTCTCTTTACTGTACTTTATTAGGATGTCTACAGTCTTATATGTTTTCCTATGATAGATCAAGTCAAGAATTTAATCAGCTTGAAATGTCATCCATCCTAGGAAATTCTAGTACCTCTAAAAACTTTTATCTAATATGAGAAATCATCCTTTTATCATTGACTATTCATTACTGTGGAAGTCTATCAGACTCATCAAAAGTACTCCCTTTGTAGGTTTTTTTTTTCTTCAAAAGCCAGGGGAGTAGCAGTCCTTTTTCTTTATAAGCTGGGTACATGTGGGAAGCCAGTGAAATGAAGAGAATGCTTCTCTTTGTAATTTTTATTCTAAATGCTAAGCAACATAAATTTTTGTTCTGAGCAAAAAAAAAAAAAAAAAAAGTGAAGGAGTGGGCATGGTTTAAATTCTTCTGGAAAAAATATTTAAAGATGGAAAAATAGTTGTGAGCCTACACTTGAAGATTTCCCTTGGTGTCCTTGAAGAAATAGTTTAGATGTAGTGCTCTAATATACTGAGAAACCATAACTTTACTTGAAACCTGAAGTTATACAGAAAATAATCAAGTCCTTATTTCATTTAAAAAAAAAAAAAGCTCTCTGCATATTTGAAAGCAGCTTTGATAGCAGTTAAAATCTTTTTATTTTCCTGGATGTCAGAGTAAATTCACTTCTATTTTTTTGTCGTATATGTAATTTGCCTTGTATGTCTTCATCCAAATTCTTTTTTTTTTTTTTTTTTTTTTTGAGACAGAGTCTCACTCTATTGCCTGGGCTAGAGTGCCGTGGCGTCAACCTAGCTCACAGCAACCTCAAACTCCTGGTCTCAAGTGATCCTCCTGCCTCAGTCTCCCAAGTAGCTGGGACTACAGGCATGTACCAGCTAATTTTTACCACCATGCCCAGCTAATTTTTTCTATATATTTTTAGTTGTCCAATTAATTTCTTTCTATTTTGAGTAGAGACGGGGTCTCCCTCTTGCTCAGCCTGGTTTCGAACTCCTGATCTTGAGCAATGCACCCAAAGTGAATTGGCCTCGGCCTCCCAAAGTGCTAGGATTACAGGTGTGAGCCACCACTCCCGGCCTTTCATCCAAATTCTTTATGAAAATGTTACAAAGGATATCAAGCATTCAGTCCCAAGTCCTGTTGCTGAAAACATTATGACAGATCTTCATCAGCCTTACATCAATATTTCATGGTGGTCATTGTTTAGCATACAAACCCACTTAACTATGATTCTTTCTAGCTCTCTTCTCCCTTTTTACCAGAGGATTATAATGATGAGTCAAATGGTTTGGCTGAAATCTTGTTGCTTTATGTTTGTGGCATTCCTCTAATCTTTTTTATGGTATAAAATAATCTAGTAAACTTTCTGTTGAAATATGTTTTCCATGGATCTCTTATAGTTCTACACATCTTAATGGGTTTGCCAAGAATGCAAGGCCCTGACTGATTTTTACCCAAGCCATTTCTCAGGGATATGTCTATAATGAGCAACCTAGAGTGATGAAATAATGTCTGGCTGTAGCAGAGGGCTCTGCGGCCTAGTCCCTAACAGGGAATTGGGGACTACAGGCATAAGGGATGCAAGGTACAAAAATGGGAGAAAGGCTGTGGCTTCACATAGCAGGAGAGCAGAAAACAATGACCCCACTCCCTGAAGTCCTTTTATAAGAGTTCTAATCCCATCCATGAGGGCTCTACATCATGACATAACCACCTCCTAAAGGCACCACCTCTTAATACTATAACATTGACAATTAAGTTTCAATATATGAATTTTGGGGACACATTTAGAACCTAGCAGATACTATTGTAAATGGGACTGTTTTCTTCTTTTTGGATTTTTAGTGTATAGAAACAATAATTTTTGAGAGTTGATTTTGTATCCTGCAACTTTACTGAATTCATTTATTCTAACAGTTATTTTGTGGCATTTTTAGGTTTATATCTGTAGGTGTATCTAGGAAATGATATCATCTAAATAAGAGTTAAATATACATCTTCTTTATCATTTGGATGTCTTTTCCTTTTCTTGCCTAATTGCTCTGCTAGGACAGGCTAGGACCTCCAGTACTGTGTTGAATAGAAGTGGCAAGAGCTAGCATCCTTGCCTTGTTCCTGGTCTTAGAGGAAAAGCTTTCAGTTTCTTACCACTAATAACGTTGTTAGCTGAGAATTTTTCATATATGCTCTTTATTGTGTTGATGTAATCTATTCCTAGTTTAAGTGTCTTTTTTTTTTTTAGCATGAAAGGGTGTTGAACTTTGTCAAATACTCTTTCCACATAAATTAAAATGGAAGCCAACATTATTTTGACAGCAAAGCCAGACAAAAAGATTCTACAGGAAAAAAGTACTACAGACCAGTACCCCTAATGAACATTGATGTAAAAATCTTCAACAGAACACCAGCAAACTAAACTCAACTGCATATTAAAAACCTTGCACATCATGACCAAGTGGGATTTAACTCTAGGTCACAAGGATGGTTCAACATATGAAACATCAATGAATGTAATATACCACATTAAGATAACAAAAGAAAAAAATTACATAATCATTTCAATTTAACAATGTTGAATCTGCCTATCTGCATCCATGGAGAAATTGTCTTCCATGAAACTTACGAAGAGGGGAGCACACAGCAGGAGGTGAGTGGTGGGCCAGTGAGCAAGGCTTTATCTGTATTTACAGCCACTCCCCATCGCTCGTATCACTACCTGAGCTCTGCCTCCCCCTCACTCGCCCCCAATGGAAAAATTGTCATCCATGAAAGCAGTCTCTGGCCCTGCTATCAAAAAGGTTGGGGACTGCTGTTAAAGTCAACAAAACAAAATGATATATTTTAGGGACATGTTCAAAATACATCATATCTAAAACACTGAATACATAAAAGGAACATTTTATTGCAGTAATCCTGAGGAGTAATTTTAGGAAAGAACACCACCAGATGTATATGAAAGATTATTTCCTCTAAGGCTGGGGTCCCCAACCGCCAGGCCACAGACCGGTATTCATCTGTGGCCTGTTAGGGACAGAGCTCAAAGTCCCCCTTCCTTGCCCCATCCAGGGAAAAATTGTCTTCCATGAAACTTAGTAGGCGAGCGAGCAAAGCTTCATCTGTATTTATAGCTTCTCCCCATCACTAGGATAAGAAGCCAGAAATACAAAAGTGGGTAACCTGGCATCAAAGTAGGGAGAGAGACAGACAAACTTCTTTGCCTTGGTGGCAAACAGTAGGTTGTGGATGGGGAGAGTGACAAGAGACTTATGGTTTCAATGTATGTGTGTATTTGTGTGTAGATACGAGTATCAGCCTCAGCACATAAAATGATGAATTTACCTTTCCAGCTTCCTTTTTGAGAATTAAAATATAGCAGCACTATTGAGCCCTGGTGCAATAAACAGAAAGTAAAAAGTAAAATGTTGATTGAAATTAGACAAAGCAATCGTAGGAATCATTTCAATGACAGAAACTACATCTATATAGAATACTAAGCAAAACAGGTTGAGCATCCCAAATTCAGAATGCTTCAAAATATGAAACTTTTTGAGGGCCAGCACGATGCTCAAAGGAAATGCTCATTGGAGTATTTGGGACTTCAGGTCTTCAGATTGGGGATACTCAACCAGTTAGTATGATGCACATATTCCAAAATCTGAAAAAGCCAAAATTCAGAATACTTCTGGTCCCAAGCATTTTGTACAAGAGACACTCATTCTGTGCCTTAGAAGAGTGGTTGGCAAACTTTTTTATAAAGGGCCAGTCTCTATCACAACTCTGTCATTGTAGTATGAAAGCACCAATAGACAATATGTAAAGGCATGAGTGTGACTGGTTTGGTCCCAAGCCATAGTTTGCAGACACCTACCTTAGAATTTCAATAATGTCACCACATTAAGAAAATGAATCAGATAAATACTGTTCTTTCTTGGTCTCTAAAATCCCTTCTAGTGCTAACATTCGGAGAGTTTGCAAAAGTTGACTTTGGTATCTTTCATAGCAGTTTACATCATGTCTGGCAAGATTATAGCTGTTGCTCCTTGAACAAGCAGGTTAAAAATACTGTGAAATGTACTCTTTTATTTCAGGGAACTGTTATCATAACTAGTATTGGGCTATGTTCTCAAAGATCATTTGCTAAGGAGAAATGCAAAAGGTTCCTGCTATTCTGTAGTGTTAGCAGAACATGGCCATTAAGGAACCCTGTCTGAAAAGACTGATGCCATGTATTAGCCCAAATTGGGAAACTCACACATTCAGCCCTGCATTTGGTCTTGTTGAATTCTGTTACTTAGATAGCAAGCTGTTCTGTAAGTGCTGCTTTAAAAAGAAGGAAATGGAATCAGGAAAGCCAGTATATTGGTGGAGTCATTTTTAATTTTTCAATGTTTAATCTTCCTCATCTTTCCCCCAAAACTGACCCATTTCTAGCTTAATACTGAGCCTTTTCAGATCTAATGTTTGAGTCATTTCTATGGATAGTTCTTGGTATAAGCTGTCATCATCTCATCCATCAATAGAGCCCTTTCTTGGCAAATCTCTGTGCAATCCATTTCTCATAAACAATACCCTACATGTAGCATCCAGTATCCACTGCCTTACTGTTTGCATTTGTCCTTTCCTCTTCAGGAATTTGTTTGGCCTGATATCCTGTTGTATAAATTTTGTTTTATGTTTCATGGAGTACATTTTGAGTAAGCATTCATTGTCTATGCTCCTCATGTAGATGCCACCATTCCTTATTTCTGATGGACTGGCTAACAGCCATAATTCTCATCACCGCTGGGTAAAGAACAAAACTTAAAAAAAAAAAAAAAGTGACATAAATGGAACAACCAACATATTTAATATTTTCTTTGATTGCTACTTTATTTTTAAATATATAATTGAACACAACTAAACCAAAGAAATGTCTCAGGAAACAAATTGATATCCTAAAAACAAGGGTAATGAATTATATATACATTTTATACATCACTGGAGATTTGTATCTCTTAATTTGACAAATTTTGAAGTTATTTGGGGATAAACTAAAATCAATCTGTGATTCAGTGACAAGAAGTCATTAGTGGTACTGCCCTGATGATTCCTTTTCTCCTGTTACAAATTGATAAATTAATATTCTTATTTGCATAATCTCTCTGAGTTCATGTTTAGTATGATCAGTTCCTTAGAAACCCCATTAATACTGAAAGAACAGGTAAAATCAAATTTCCCTAGCATGGAGTAATAGAAGTCTTTGAGAAAGAGCTGTTGAAAATAGCTGTCTATGCTCTAATTGAAACTGGGCTGTAAATAATAATGAGCACTTCTATTTATTGTGTTCCTTACTCGTTCTAGACATTTAATATATATTATCTTTTTCAATCCTGAAAATAATCTTCTGA
This sequence comes from Mirza zaza, assembly GCA_008750895.1. Taxonomy (NCBI): domain Eukaryota; kingdom Metazoa; phylum Chordata; class Mammalia; order Primates; family Cheirogaleidae; genus Mirza; species Mirza zaza. The sequence goes on along the minus strand of VSMD01038839.1, from coordinate 12,383 downwards.
TATAGATATGATTTTATCAATTAGATATCTTTGAGTTGCTAGTACAAAAGATGTATAAAAAATTCTGGAGATTTTATTAGTTGACTCAATTAAAAAATCTAGAGGAAAGTCATGCTTCAAACAGTATGTGATCCAGTGGTGACATGTCACCAAAGGCTAATCTCTTTCCTTTACTCTTTTTTGCTTTCCATAAAAGCACCTTAGGCCGCCAATCCCCTGGTACCATGTGTTGTATTGTTTCCTTTTGGTTGTACTTATTTCTTGGTACTTCTCTCAAAAAGCAAAGTTTTACCCTCAAGCATCTCCTTGCATCTCAGTAGCCTGAATTAAGCCATGTGCCTATCCCTGAACCAATTATTTGAGGAACAGATTTAATTGATTGCATTAAGCCAATCTGAGACCACCCATATTGTTAAGGGTGAGGTTAATACCTTCCAGAATGGGAGAGGGGAAGTCCCCAATTCACCACCTAAATTGAGGTGAATGAGGGAAAATAGATGTTGTACAGCAAACAACCAGTCTCTACTACAACTCTTCCTCATTTTTTATACAAAGAAACTTCAACAACACTAATAGTAGTAATATTCATTATGTGTACTATGTGCTAGGCACATGCTTAATGCTTTAGATACATTTTAGTTTTCAAAAACATCTTGAGAAATAAATGGTTATAAATCCCTGTTTTATGCCAATTTAGAAGGATTAAACAAATTATCTGAGGCTACATGGTGAATCAGACCTAGGTCAGTCTGATTACCATGTCATGCTACCTCCCTAGTAAATCAAAAGTTGGCTATTAAAAACATTTTAAGTATTGTTTTAAAAATTCATCATTCTGGTAGAATTCTAGGAAGTAATCCATCCTATCTTGGTTTAATGTGTAACATACCCATACAGAAATAAGCCTTGTAAGGCAGAATTACAAAAGAGGAGATATTTATACTGTTTTGCCCACTTTGAGCACTACAATCCTTACTACAATTGTCAAGGTACTGTATGTCATATGCATCCACACACATACATAATACACATATATACCTATATGGTGTATGTATATTATATATATAACAAATTCTAAGAGAGGTTTTTTAACTTAGCACTTAATGAAAATGACAATAAAACAAGTTGAAGGTGATAGACCCTGCCTTCTAATGTAACCTCACAGGGAACACTGAAGACTGTCATCTGATACCAGTCTTCAGTTCTTTACTAAATAGTAAGAATCAAGGATTGTGCCTAAGGGAATATTTCTGGCCTAGACTGGATTATTTTCTGGCTATCCTTTCTGTGGTCCCATATTCTAAGGGTTTTTATATATTTCAAAGTTCTTAATGCTTACATTTACACAAGGCTCAGGCTTTCAGTAATTAATTACAATTATTTAATTTTTATTGAAAGCCTTGCTTCCTCCGGTTTTCTGTAAGAAGCTTACTAGGCTTGTGAAATGGTGCAGCACTACTCCTTTACTTAAGATCGCTATGTCTGTGTCTTGAATAACTTAAAATTGGAAATAAATTTAAAATTTACTTTCCTAGATTTAGTGATATTTTGAGTCCCAACAGGAAATAAAAGATTTGATGATTTTAAGTAAGAAATTGTTCTAAGACAGAAATATTGTTGGATTAACTACAAGACAATCATAAATCCCTTCTGTATCTTGGGTTGCGTCACAGTTTTTGAAAATGGCTATGTCTTGCTTTGCCTCCCTGATACTTTGCTTTTATTGACTTGACATCACTTCCCATCCAATTTTTAATGCTATTTAAGTGTTTTCTTTTCTTTATTAATACATTATATATTAGTATTAAATGATAATATTTAATAATTTGTTATTAAACAAATAACAGTTTTATTAAAAAATATTAATCTAGAGGATTATATGAATAAGTAAATTTACAAAGGGCAGGAATCAGATGAAAAAGTGCTGAACATGAGCTAACTCCAGAAAGAAATAATATCAGGATTCCACAGAACAACACTGGGATTATGTCACATGCTGCTTTTAAATCAAATTGCAGAAAAGATCCTTTCATTTGAAAGTTACTCCTTTAAACAGAATGCTATGTGGTTATAATACTGGAAAGATATACATTTTCTAAAATAGGTCAACATCTATGTAGCAAAAGAATTAATATGTGAATATTGGTCCAAGTAATATCTTGAACTAAATATTGATTTCAAGTCCATTTTACAGGCATTTTGATACCTATTAAAGTTGAGAAATTAGTAGGTAATTTTGCTGTTTACTGTTGAAATTATGTGTCTTGTTCAGGTTTTTAAGTTAAGCTTTATAGAAGCTATTTCAGTAATCATTCTGGTAATCTAATATACAAGAGGAAATAAATTATCTGACACCTTTAAGTTTATTTTTAAGGAATATAGCTTATTTGATTTTGTAAATGGCCCTCCTAAATTTGTATAACATTTTGGTTTGTGAATAAGAGGTTAGAAAAAGAGAATATTTTAAGGAGAGGTGTTTATTTTATAGGTATTTTATTTTATTTTATTTTAAAAGGCAGGTGTTTATTTTATAGGTACTCTCATTAAAGAAAAAGATATTGTCTTCACCTCTAGAGCTTTTTGATTCAAGGAAAGCCTAGATCCCTGATGAAGAGGGTAAAAAGAAAGTTCAGGAAATGGCAATCAAAATGCTAATTCCTCTTACAAAACTCTGGCTTAATATCTGGGGGCCTAATACAGAAAATGGGATTGATTTTATTTTTTATTTTTTTTGAGGGATTGATTGTTTTTAGAGAACATGTATTCTAGTATACTTTAACTTTTTTTTATAGTACAATAAACTATAACTAACTTTTAAAAAGAAAATAAGCCATAGCTTTTAATGCAGCATTAAGAGTGAATGCAGGCCTGGCAAGGTGGCTCACTCCTGTAATCCTAACACTCTTGGAGGCCGAGGCAGGTGGATCCTTTGAGCTCAGGAGTTCGAGACCAGCCTGAGCAAGAGCAAATATTTTTGTATTTTCTACAAAAATAGAAAGAAGTTAATTGGACAGCTAAAAATATATAGAAAAAATTAGCCAGGCATGGTGGCGCATACCTGTAGTCCCAGCTACTCAGGAGGCTGAGGCAGAAGGATCGCTTGAGCCCAGGAGTTTGAGGTTGCTGTGAACTAGGCTGATACCATAGCATTCTAGCCCAGGCAACAAAGTGAGACTCTGTCTCAAAAAAAAAAAAAAAAGAGTGAATGCAAAGTTTAAGGTGACACTATTCAATATGGTTAGTCACTGGCCATATGGGGCTCTTGAATTTTCACATGTGACTAGTACTTCTAAAAAACTGAATTTTAAATTTTACTTAATTTTAATTGATTTAAATTGAAAATTTGATACTTGATTCAGTTATTAGAAAATTTTAAGCTTGTTTGGAACAATGAGGGTATGTGAATTTACTTTTTCAACTGTAAATTTTTAAAAATCCAAATACTGATCAAATATTTCAGATGAAAATTTGCATCTAAATTGAGATGTGCCATAAATGTAAAATATCATATTTTAAAGACTGAGTATGATGGAAAATATATCAACTATAATTTTTATATTTATACATGTTTATATATTTTAGATATATTGGGTTCAAGATAATATATTATTAAAATCAATTTTACCTTTTCACCTTTTTTAAAAAAAATTTTTCAAAATATGACTGCTAGTAAATTTAAACTTACTATGTGACTCATGTTACATATTTCTTGGACCATGATATATAAAGAAGTTTTTCTAAGACATCACTGGGATTCATTTAATATACAAAAGTGCAATCTGAGTCAGTAACTAAATCTCTTCAAAATCATAGCTTTTTTATTTTTCTCTCTGACACTACAATCAGTGATGATGTTAATCGTCTTAGTGTTTAAGCAATCACTGAACTAGTAACTAATCCAATGTCATTTTAACTTTTTTAACTCATAATTACAGTCTTTTATTTGATAGTTGCAAAAATCAAATTCATTAGAAAATTTTAGTAAATTGGTGAAAAAATAGTGACAAAGGAAAAAGTATGATTTTGAGTAGTATTATGCTTTGTGTAACAATACAGTGTGAAGCACTTAAAGTACTTAAACTGTATCTAGAAAAGTTTATAGTGTCTGCTTTCTAATACCCTGTTTCCCCGAAAATAAGACTGAGTCTTACATTTATTTTTCCCCAAGAAGATACCCTAGGTCTTATTTTCAGGGGATGTGTTATTTTTTTTAAGTTCGGTACAGCAATCTACATTTATTCAAATGTAGTTAAGTCGTCTTCTTCTGGAACATCGTCATAACTCTCCAAACCCCGAATTCCATCCTGAATTTCTTGTGACTCTTATTTCCTTTAGAACCATTGGCCCCAATCTCTCATGTTGAGCATTAGAGCTCTCATGGGGCAGATGAGAAGGGCTGCTCATCTTCTTTACTGCTCCACGATGAAATGCATGGGTTGTGCAGATGTGCTGCGTAGCCACGCCCACCACTAGGTCTTATTTTCAGGATAGGGTTTATATTGTGCAAATCCTTAGAAATCCTGCTAGGGCTTATTTTATGGGTAGGTCTTATTTTCAGGGAAACACGGTAAGATATTCTTTTCATGTTTTCTTTTATCCTCACCTCAAGCAGGTTGGACAAAAAGCACTGCCAAATGTATTATGCTTTTTGTTCTGTCAGATATCCCTAATAGTCAATAAATGTGACTTTCCTCATGATTTTATCTCACTGTTCGTCTGTCAATTCCTCTAGGAGGTGATTTCCTCTCCTTTCTGAGAAAGAAGAAGGATGAACTAAAACTCAAACAGTTAGTGAAATTTTCATTAGATGCTGCTGCTGGCATGTTATATCTCGAGAGTAAAAACTGTATACACAGGTAAGGAGAACATTTTTAAATCATTTTCTAGTTTTATTAATATAATGCTAGAAAACTGATATACTGATATATTTGCTCCAGTACAGCAGTAAATTTCTTTAACAGAACATACATTTTCTTGTTGGTTTTGTATCTTGTGTGAAAGCATTCTTTGCTAACTGTTCATATAGTTTACAGAAACACTTGCTTTCTGTCTTACTTGAGGTAAGTACCTAATGAGACATTGACTTGCCAACTAATTAGAATATATTTTATTATAATCATGAATAACACTGACATAGAATGTACTAAAATTTAGTAATATAAGAAACTTTAGCCTTATAATCAAACAAGATTGTCTATTAAGTTACCTTTTCTCATTTTCCAAAGAAACTATGTATGTAGTCATAGCACAATAGCTAAATAGCAATTCATGACAGCCAATTTGGCCAAGGGTAAAAGATTTTAGCACACTAGTTATTTCAAAGGATATTTTAGAAAGCAATCTCTGATTATACATAGTGACCAGGTCTTAATGCTTGACAGATTGTGGTTATAGTTACTTGTAGGTGAAAGTATTCTTACTGCTAATGTCAGTACAACTTGAGATCCGTTGCAGAATTCATGTCAGATTTTAAATATGGGTAAGTGTATGTAAGCAAAATGAAGTGAAGAACTGAAGAAGTTTTTATTCACCAGAAACAGTGCATAATGCTGTTTAATGTAGAGCAGGGTGCATTGTCAGACTGAGATGTTGTGAACTTTATCCAAGCTGGTTTCGTTACTGAGGTATACTTTTCTTATAGGTGTCGCATTATGTAGCCTTTGACTTATGATCGTAGTGAGATTGTTTAACATATAATTACACCAAAACAAAGTTACCTGCATCTTAACTATACATTTATTTAGTGCCAGTGGTTTTGCTTAGTATTCAGTTATTCTGGAACTAAAATTATGACCTATGTTTTAAATATGGATCAATAATTACATATATTTTAAAATATATTTCAGCAGAGATACTATTTTTCTGGAAATTAAGACAATTAAAACTAAACCATTATTGTATTTCTGTTTTACTTTCTATGAATATAGATTAATTAAATCACATGATAAGAGTTTTTTTTTTTTTTTTAAGACTAAGAATTTGATTTTTGGACAAGAATTGCATTATCATTATTTCATTAGTAGTAAACACTGTATTAAAAGTAACCACAAATGGTTTTGCCTGTTGTTTAGAGAAAATGTGTAATTTTCATTGCTGAGGTTTTGAGGTCCTTTGGGTTTCAAAATCTCTACTGTGGTTATTTTGTCTCAAATTTTTTTCCATCCATTAGACTATCTGTGATTTTAACATAATAAATACACATTATTGAAATTTTTATTAATTTTTCAGTTACCACTAATATTCTTTAATTTCTAGTGCACTGCAGTTGAGGGAACCATTGTTTCAATTTCTAGCTATTTTTCTAGTGATTGCTTTCCTCGGAAAGGGATGACTGTGTCTAAGTGCCTGTGCCATCAGAATTGAAACCCTTCTAGATTGTGGATGGCAGTTAGCTTTTAAAAATGTATTCCCCTCTCCAAATCATAACATTTTCTGCTATAATGTTACCTTCCCATTTTGCTTTTTAACGATTTTCATATGTTTGCAAATTTTTGAAAGTCAACCCTTGCTTGATCACATATGGTTGTGCGTTGTCCTGTACCATTTGCCTGCTGGGAAGGTTTCCCAATTGAACATCTTGAACAGTGTCACTGAGAGCAGGTTTGACAAATAGGTTTCAGCATTAGTGCCAACTTTTAGTGATGGGTACTAGCTCTCTGTGGTATGTATTAGGGAGGATTCCAGAATCAGCCATGAAGAAAGAGTCCACTGATCAATTAGTCACGTCTGCCAGTTACTGATGCCATTAACACACAAGCCCCAAGTTTGTCATCCTTGGCACAGAATATCTTCTTTTTGTCTTTATTCTCATAAATACTTTTCTCACTTTTTAAAATATTTAATATTTTTACTAGCCGTAATGTGGCAACAATATAACATTTTTCTTTAATCACTTCCACTGAATCCATCTAAATTATCTGCTGTCTTATTTCCCTTGCTAATCATGAGTGCTAGATGAATTTTATGGTTACTCCAACCAGTGCTCCCGTGTTCCTCTTCAAAGTTACATAAATGCTGTTTTGGATGAATTCAGGTTTTTTTCCTCTTCATTTTAGTACCTCCCCGATACATGGAATTGTATTGAGAAAATAAATCATTCGTTGTGTTGAATTTTTATAGTAGTGAATTGTACTATAGAGTCCTGTTCCCATGTGCCAGCCTACGGTATTGTTTCTGTGGGAGCAGTAGTAATTGCAACAGAATTTTACTTGATTTATTGTTAAAAGATATTTTTAAGATAAATTGTTTTTTCTCCTAAGAAATATCAAACTTTTGATATCAAATATCAAAGAAAATTAAAGTAAACTTTAATTTACTACAATTAAAGTTTTTTCTCTCATTGGAAAAATTTCTAATGAGGTATTTCAAAAATTAAAAAAATATAAAACATGCTTGAAAGTTTCTTTCATTTTTTAGGTAATGAGCAAAGGCAGTAAGTCCCATTTTTGACACCCCAGGTATTACTAATATAAATGCATGTCTATGAATTACAAAGTCTATATCCAGTAAATCCAAGCAAAAATTTTATTTTGTTTTAAATGTTATATAAACTTACAAATTTTATCCGGTTTATTAATTAGAGGTCACTGGAACTCAGTATATACTTGAAAATTCTTTAATTGTCTCTCCCCAAAATAGCATCTTTTACTTTGAGGGACATATTTTCTTTTTTTAGCTTTGTTCTATTGTTTTGATTCTTATGAAAAGAGCAGAGCAATGTTTCATTATAGAAAAACAAACATGACAGCTATAAAATGGAAACAAGTAATTGCATTAAGAAATGACCTACATTTGGAAAATGTTCCTATTGTAATTTCCAATTCCAAGAGAATTTTCATGATACTCTACATTTCTAAACTATTTCTGTTTATAGCTTGAAAATTGCTGGATATTTTGAAATTTGATTTACTCAATGGTACTTTTTAAGAATTATTCTATAGATGAATGTGTAATTTTCTTTCCTACTTTTATATAACTATTTGAAATACACTGATAAACTTTGTGATGGGTGTACATTTACTTAACAATAGTATGTAATTAGATTGTCAAATACCACTCTATAAAGAATATTAAACCTGATTAATTTTGAAGTAGATTGAAGGTTAACGTTATACTAGATTTAAATGGTAATGGCATTTATAGTTTTATTCTTGATGAATCCTGTAGATTTATTTTTATTTGGGTTTATTTCTAAAAGGTGGTTTTGTGCCATAATTTTTTGTTTGGTATCTATGGAAGGGTGAAGTAGAATATGATTTCTTTTTCCAATTTTAAAGCTTGTGCTGATTCTCTTCATGTTTGGTTGCTCTACTACAATGATATTTTTGTTATGGAGTAAGTTAATAACTTTACAAATTAAAGTATATCAGACCACATTTATTTTATTATTCAGTGAGAATTTGCTTATCCATTGAGAACAATGATATTTCCAGTAATGCAAAAATGCAGACAGTTGCCCACTCTGTGCCAGGGGATACCAAAACAAAAATCATGGTCCCTGCCTTGATTGACGTAACAAAAAATAATAATATAGCATAGAGATAATAAATTTTGTGACACTATATATAAAATTCTTGGGAGTAATATCAAGAGTGTCTGATATGAACTGTCAGTATGGGGGCTGTGGTGGGAATGATCAGAGAAACCTTTGTAGAGGATGTTATTTGAGTAAGACTTGATGGATGGGTATGTCACTGTATAGAAGGGAAAAGAAGATTCAGTTGAAGAAAAGTCGAAAGCAAAGTTACAATGCTTTGAATGAGAGAACATGACTTCATTGTGATATTCAAAGAGTTCAGTGTTAAACAGAATGAGAACTCCAAAGGAGAGATGGGGCTGAGCCAAGTAAACAAGGATCATTCTCACCAAGAAACATGTATACCATTAAATTTGACTAAGGTAGGGGAATATACATTTAGCTTATTTTAATAAAGTTGAAATGCTATGATTTTTAACTGGAAAAGAAAATAATAAAACCTTGAAAAATGTGTAATCTCATGAAGATGTGTAAGTATGGGACCAATTTTATATTGAAGTCTCATTGGAAAAACTAGGAAAGCTAAGATTTCCCAGAAAGGCATAATATTACATTTCACTTACATGTTCTATAAGGAGATTGCCTCGTCCCATGATTTCTGATAAGGCTTACATATGTGTACTTTTTAAGATAAAATAAGATGCTGCTTCTGTCTTATTTTGGTTTTGGGGACTTCATATTTTATTAAGTAAAAGATTTGGTATGATATTGATCATTTACAATTTTCCCAATGATCTTTGAGTGTTTTCTATTTTTTAACCATACCTGATTACCTAGCATTTGAGATCTCTATAAGCTTTGAATGTACTGGAAAAGTATTTTTTATTTAATACATCTTTATCATTTAAATGGTTAAAGTACAGACAAAATAAGCAAATATAAAATTAAAATATAAATGTAAAGTAATTTAAATATTTGATAGTTTTGAACCCTTTATCATATCCATCTCTTATGATCTATATACTCACTCTAAGTCACCTTAAGATCACTTTAAGTAAGTGAAGCCCAGAGATAACAAATGAAGATCACCTAGACAAATAGTGGCAGTGCCACCGCGAGATGTTAACTATGCTGACTTCGTTCTGACACATACCGTCTTTTACTCTGTCTTATTCAAGTATTAGTAATCCTAACAGCTGACATTTATTGAGAGTTGACTCAGTACTAGACGCTGTACTAAGTGCTTTAGATGCAGTGTCTGAGAATGTAAGCTTTTGGAAGGCCGTGATTTTTACTTGTATTATTCATTTTTGGATTCCAAAAGCTTAGAACAGTGGCTGACACTTAAGGGTGAATGGATGAATCCCCAAAACGACAGCAGTCACTAATAGTAAGCCCATTTTTCATGGTTAGGGAATTTGAGTATCTTGCCCGTGATCCTGTTAAAAGAAAGTGGCAGATCCAGGATGTAAATGTCAGCACTCTGGTTCTAGAGCCCACACACCGAATCACTGTATTAGACTCTAGTGCCTTCCATAGCAAAGACATCTTGGGACCACCTGGGAGACTCGGGGCAGAAGGCCAGCTGGTACTTCATGTGAAGGCTCAGCTTATATTCAACATCTGGGCTCATTATGATCATGAGTCAAAACAGAAGAGGATGCTGAAGCCTGTGAAATGTACCAAGGTGTTTTTTGTTGTTTTTTAATGAACAGTTGCTGAAATAAAGCAGTATTTTGTTATTGCTTCTCCATTTAATTAAAGCTTGAAAATTTATTTTTTCATTTTTTTATACACTATTGTTTAGATACCCTCTTCTGTTTTATCTGTTAATTAAAAACACAGGATTAGCATAGAGATGTGATAATCTCAGTTGACTAAGCATTTATGACTGATTTTCTTATTCTAACATCTGATTACAATTTTGAATATATTAACCTGTATTTTTATTTTTAGCTTCTAAACCAATTCTACAATACAGAGAGAACTGCTCAATAATTTAAATGTGTCAAAAATATATGGTCCTTCCTTAGTTTTTTTCTAGCTCAATTTGGTATTACAAATGCAGTATGATTATCATACAAAAGATATCACAAGAACACCTTTATAAAAATTATTTATCCCACTATTTGATTCGGTGTCAGAATTTCCCACCAATAGTTACACTCATTTTAATTAAGAGATTTTTCTCTAAAATCATTTGTGTGTTTCCAGGAATGAAAGGAGGCCTTCTTTTACATTAGAATCAATTAACATGTTGGCTTAAATTAATGTATCTGAGTATCTATGTGCCGTCTTAGAAAACAAAACTGAGAGACTTAGGGTAAAGGGTCAGAGGACAGATAACTTTTGATTTATGGTTACTGGTAGGAAAGATACACATATATAAGAGACTACTGTTCAGGGCTTCAGGGCAATCCAGTAAGCAGACTGACAGTCCTTGAGAACGAGAGGAGAGGGAAAGAAGGGAACAGGAGTACATTAATGCCACTTCACGGTTTGATTAGGGTTAGCCATGTCTTATGTTACATAGAAGTGATAGAAGAGAAAATTGGCTAATGCTTCATATTCTTCATTATTTCTGACTTATTCAGTCAGTTACAGTAAGTGCATTTTGGATTCAGAGTGTTGAAAAAGTCGTCTTTTACATTAAGCAATTATACATGGTTAGAGTTACCTTTTTTCTTTTAGGGCATATTTGATTACAGGAAACAGAAACTGCTTACACAAACGTAAGCAATAGTAGATTTAGGTTCACAAATCAGAGTTATTTCACAGAACTCAAAGATAGGAAGTTAAGCCAGCCTTAGAAATCCCTGAAACTGGGGACTGGGCAGCAATTGAGGACCAAGGCGGCACATCTCTTTCTGTCTTTCCCTCTATATTCACAAGGACTTTCATTATTTCTTCTTGCTATGCTGCTGCTGATTTTACCTCTTGGTCCGAAGACTACGTTCCTCTGCCCCATTTGCAAAGGGCTGCCAGATGACATTTGAGTCAATATAACCTTCCAGGCCCAGCATCTACCCCTAATTAGTTCAAATCTCAAATTTTTGGTACAAAGAATTGATTGTCCTAGACTTTTAAGTGAGCCGTGTCTTAATAACATGGCTAGGCAGGGAAGAGTGTGCAGGGTCAGAGTTACCTAGAGCTAGAGGAGCCAATCTGTGTGTGCGGATGGGTAGTTCTCGAAGGATGGGACATGTACTAAGCAGACTCCAAAAGATGGCTATCACACATTCATGGAGCGCTCATTGTTTGCCAAGTATGTTCATTTAAGCCTTGTATTTCTGTGAGGTTGGTACCATTTATCTGTATTTCACATAGAAAAAACTGAGCCACAAAAGACTAAGTAACTTGTCCAGTGTCACACAGCAGGTGAGATGAAAATTCAAGCCAATTCTGAACTGATGACAAAGCCTGTGAAACAAAACAAAAAAGCTGAGACCATGTGTTAGATACATTTCTCAGTTTCTTCACTTTTCTCTTGTATGAAGCAAAACTTAAAACCATTTAATAAGTGCTGATTTACAGAAGGCCTCATTGCAGGGATAAGAGAATCTCTTTATTTTCCTGGCTGATTCATTCCCACACATTTCCATATATAAGGACTGCAGTTGGTCCGCGCAGTCCTTGAGTCCTACCTCCTACTGAATCCATACAACAGCAGGCACGCTTGTAACAGTAGAGTTGGGTTCATGATTACCCCAGGGGTTTGGTTGACCAATGGTTGAATTCTGATTCTCAAGTCAAACTTGATTTATGCTAACATAGCTCACTTTTTCTAATTAGTCTCAGTCAAATGGAAATTCTAGCCTCTGGGGAACCATCAGAACATGGGTGACACAGAAACAAGTTTAGCCTTCTGGCTTGCAAATTGTCTCCTACTCTTTGCCCTCCAAGGCAG
>VSMD01038838.1:0-40279 GCA_008750895.1 Mirza zaza | reverse complement strand
TGTCCTGGGGACGGGGTGGGGCAGGGTGATGTCCTGGGGACGGGGTGGGGCAGGGTGATGTCCTGGGGACGGGGTGGGGCCAGAATGATGTCCTGGGGACGGGGTGGGGCCCGGGTGGGGTCAGGAGATCGGGGCATCATCTGTGGCCGGGCCATTATGTGCTAGAAGCCACGTGTGTGCCTTGCGCTGGACGTGCCCGCCGTGCCACTGAGTTACTGTCGTGAGACCTCTGCTCCCCTGCCCAGAGCCCATGCGTGGAGGTGGCCCACGTGGCCTTGGCCCCAGTGTCCGTGGTGGCCTCACTGCCATTGGGCACCTGCTCCTGAGCTGGTGGAAAACCACGGAGCACTCAGACGCCAACTTCAGGGTGGCCCTGGCCTGTGCCCGGCTGCTCATCCCCGGTCCTTCCTCGGGTCAGGATTCGTGGGAGACTCGGCAGGAACTGCTGACGCGCCTGGGACGCAGGGACAGCCCCAGGACGAGGGCTGGGACGCCGTCCTCCCCAGAGTCAGGAGCCAGGGAAACCGGGGCGGACGTGGAGACTCTTCTCGCGTCCCGTAGAAAACACCCGCGCCAGGGCTGGAAGGCTCCGCGGGCAGGAATATGCACACACATGTGCCTCCCGACTGGACAGCACCTTCCAAATGCGAGTTCTGTGGCTTCGCTGTTCGCTCCTCTGAGTCCAGACTTAACCCCAAACCCTGGAGTTGGCGAAAGCCAGGCTCAGCGCGAGGCCCTGAGCGTGGGCGCCAGCCTGCCCCGACCTCCTGTGGCTCGAGCTCCGGCAGGGGCTGCTCTGCACCTGGGGACCCCCTCGGGGGACTTGGGGGACGTTTTCCTCCAGGCGGCTCCTGCAAGAGGCAGTTGCTGCCAGCGTGAGGTGTGGCCACGTGCGGGCCGTGGACCTGGCAGCTCCACTGAGCACAGAACAAACAGAACTCATTTCGAGGCAGAAAAAGCAACATCCTGTGTCCCATGAATGAGGCCAGTCCCCGACGAGAGTTTCTGCCACTGTTTGAATTCGGGTCTGGGCAGACCTGTTGCCACTTAGCGACCAGGGCTGGCGTGGGGGGCCCGGTGGCGGGATTCACGGTCTCGTCCGAGGTCCCTGGGTCGAGAGTCACTCTCAGGGAGCGTTTCCTGTCTGTAGTGGACCGCAGAGCCGTGGGCTCGCTGTAGGGTGGGGTGGGCCACAGAGAGTCTGTGCTCTGCCGTGACAGAGCCAGGTCCGGTGCTGTGGCCAGTGGGCCGGGCTCAGTGGTGCAGAGCAGCCGACACGGGGTCCACTTGTTTACCGTGGTGCTCTGGGGACACTCACTGTTCGTCTCCGTGCTGCCTGGAGACCACGGTCACCCTCCCTGACCCGGGCCCCTCCTCTGGTGTAGAAAGACCCACGCTGCAGCCTGCCTGGGGGCTCCAGCTCTCCCTGTGCACCGGCAGCCAGCCAGGTTCTGGCCTCCCCCTTCCTGCGCCCTGGCTCGTCCACCCGCCGGACGCTCCACAAAACCACGGGAGGGTGCCAGAACCCAGCGGTGGCCGTCTCCAGCGGCAGGGCCACGGCAGGCGCATCCGGAGGGTCCGCCAAGGGGCAGGGCCTGGGCGAGCGGATGCACAGACCACAGGCAACATGGGGCGTGGTCCCAGGGAAAGGTCGGTGAAGGCCACAAACGTCCCACGGACAAAGTGGCAGGTCACGTGCCGCAGAGGTCACGCCCGCTGAGGCTCAGAGTGACCCTCACTGGCCTCGGCGTCTGCAGACACGCCAGCAAGACCACGTGGGGTCTGGGGACCACGTCACGTGCCACGCGGCGCGGCGCCAACCGTCCGCTCCTCTGTGGTTTTCAGAGCGCGAGTCTTGACCTGCTCCGTCAAATGTTTGTCTCCAAGTGTTTTATTCTTTTTGCTGTCATTGTAAATGGGATTGTGTTCTCAGTTTTCTTTTTGGATTTTGCATTGCTCGTGTATAGAAATACAATTGGTTTTGGCATCGGTCTTGTCCTGCAACAAGGACAAGGACTTTGCCAACTGCCTTCTATTAGCTCTGATCGGTTCTCCGTTAACTCTTTCGGATTTTCTGTACGTACATGATGATCTCGCCCTCTATGCACAGGGATGGTTTTACTTCTTCCGTCCCAATCTGGATGGCTTGTACTTCTTTTTCTTGCCTAGTTTTTCCAGCTGGAGCACCCGATGCATTGTTACTCTTCTCTCTTATTTTCTTGGTCTAGTGAAAGGTTTACCAATTTTGTTGATTTTTATTTATTCGTATTTTGGAATACGAATCGCTCTGTCTCCCAGGCCGCAGTGAGTGGTGTGTGGCTGGGGCCACGCCAGTTTCCCACAACTGCTGTAAAAGTCCCACACGCTCCGTGACCAAAAAAACGACACACACGCAACACCTCACCGTGTGGACACTAGAAATCCAGCATCATGCCACGGGGCCAAAGCCAGGCATGGCAGGGCCAGCTCCCCCTGGGGGCCTCCCCTCCGCATCTGTCTAGCACGGGGGTTGCCGTGGGCACCTGCCCTGGGGCTGGGCCCCCTCCACCCCGAAAGCCAGCTGCCTGGGGTCCTCTCTCCGCCCTGACCTTTGTCTAACGAGGACGCCGTGATGCCATCAGGCCAGTTGATGCGGGACAGTCTCCCGTCTCGAGGCCCCTCCCCTGACCCCATCTGCAAAGTCCCTTTTGCCGTGGGAGGCGACACACGCACAGGTGCAGAGACTAGGACCGGCCACGTTGGGGGCCACAGGAACTGGCGCCCAATCTCGTGTGCAAGCGCTCACCCGTCCCCCCTTTGCGGACGGCCCGTCCCCCCCGACACACACACACACCCCACACAGCCCTCTGCCCCAGATGGAGCACCCTGAGCTCAGGCCGGCCTCGGGCTCCCGGCTTGTCCCTCCGTGAGCCATCTGGTCCTCCCTGCTCCACCCCGACGGCTCTCTCAACGCCTGTGCTCCGTAGTTCCAGTAGCTGTTCTGCAGACTCTGCAGAATGTTCTATGCGATCAGTCGTGTCCTCTGCAAATAGAAACGTGTTTTCTTCTTCCTCTTTCATTGGCTGCCTTTATTTCTTTTCCCTGCCTCGTGACAAACACCCTCAACACTGCACAGCAGGGCCCGTGCGGGGGCGTCCTTGGGTTGTTTTTGATCTTAGAAGGAAGACATCCAGTCGTTCCACATTAAGCGTGACACTAACTACACGCTTTCCTTGGCGCCTCTTGCAAATTGAGGCCGTGGCCTCTGTGCCCGGCTGCTGAGATGTTTTCGTGATGGATCCATATTTAACCTTGTCGAATGCTTGACCACCTCGATTAAGACAGTCGTGGTATGTTCTCCTCGCTGGGTTTACATGCCGAGCTATACGGACTGATTTTTACGAATAGCAAAACTAATTTAGCATTTTTTTAGACAAATCTTATATGGTCATGAAGTTTCCGTCTTTTCCATGAAGTTCCTAGATTTCACATTGTTACGCTGTCTGTGTTCCTGAGGCATGTTACAAAGTAACTTGACCTTTTTTTAATGTCTGGTTTTGGTGTGAGGGTCATGCTGGCCTCCTAAAATGGGTTAGGAGATGCACCCTCTTCTTTTACTGTCCGAAAGAGCTTATGTAAGATCGGTGTTACCTCCTTTCTAGATGTGTGGTCAAACTTACCAGTGAACCTTGTCCGTTAGATGTTTTTAAGAACTGAATTCAGGTTTTTTTTGATAAATATAGGACATTCCAATTTTCTAATTTTTTTTGTTCTAATTTTGGTAATTGGTATTTTTCAAGGAATTTATACCTTTCGTCAAAGATGCTACATCTTTTGGCACACAGTTATTTGTAAGATAGACTTGCTGTTCTCTTGCTCTCTGAGGATACACAGTGATAACTCTCTTTTTTGCTACAGACTGAACATTTGTCTTCTCTCTCTTTTTCCTTGCTCAGTGTAGCTAAGAGTTTATAGTTTTGTTAATTTTTCCAGAAAATCAACTTTTGGCTTTGGTAATTTTAACTGTGCTTTCTTTATTTATTTCTGCATTTATCTTTATTATCTCCTTCCTCCAGTTACTTGGGGCCTACTTTGACCTTCTATTTTTCTACTTTGTTAAGGTGGAATCTTAGGTCACTAAATTGTAGATCTTTCTTTTTTTCTAGTAAAAAGCATTCAAAGCTATAAATTTCCCTCTACGACCTGCTTTAGCTGCATCCCAGAAATCTTGATTATGTTGTATTTTCTTTATCATTTTTTTAAATATTTTCTAAATTTCCTTGGGATTTCTTCCTTGCTCCATGAATTATTTACAAGTGTGTTGTTAGATCTACAAATATTTGAGTGATCCTAGTAACCTTGTTAATTTCTCATGTAATCTAATTGTCATCAGAGAATATACTCTGTGATTCCAATCCTTTTAAATTTACTGAGATCTGTTCCATGGTGCATGATACCTTCTACCATGGTGAGTAGTCGCATGTGCTTGAAAAGAATGTGTGGATGTTCCATACGGAGCAATTAACTCAACGTGGTTGATGTTACTGTTCACATCTTTTAGTGACTCCTATCTAGTAGTTCTACCAACTGCTAAGAGAGGGGTATTAGAATCACCAGCTATGATTTTGGAATTGTCTATTTCTTTTAATTTTGTCAATTTGGGGTTTTTTTTGTTTTTTTTTTTTTGAGACACAATCTCCCTCCATCACTCCCTCCACTCCAGCTGGAGCAGCATCAGCCTACCTCACAGCAACCTCAAATTCCTGGGCTCAAGCAATCGTCCTGCCTCAGCCTCCCAAATACCTGGAACTACAGGCATACGCCATCATGCCCGGCTAATTTTTTCTATTTTTAGTAGAGATGGGGTCTCATCCTTGCTCAGGCTGGTTTTGAACTCCTGACCTCAAGCGAACCTCCCACCTCTGCCTCCCAGAGTGCTGGGATTACAGGCGTGAGCCACCATGCTCCGCCTGGGGTCATATATTTTGCATCCTCTCTCAGGCTGTGCTGACATCATTGGGAGTGCTGCTCTGTCTCCTTGTCCTAACGTCTTTCTCTGGGTTTCCTCGTGGCCACTCCAGCCTCCCTGGGCTCACAGTCAGCATTGCACGGCCTTTTCCATCCATGTACTTCCAACCCATCTCTGTCTTTTACTTAAAGTGCTTCTATTCTAGATATTAACGTATCACAAACTCCACAAGGCAATGTTAAAATTCTTCCGTTAAACAGTCATATCTATTTCAAATGGATTACAAGGAAACAGTCTTTTACATTTATGCCATAATTAGCTTTTCTGGTGTTCGTCACTCCTTTCCGACGATCCGGGCTCCCCTCTGGTACAACACCCCTCCAGGCTGGATAGTCTCGTGGCATTTCCTGGAGCACAGGCTGGCTGATGGCAAATTCTCTTAGTCTCACTTTTATCGGAGAGTGTCTTTAGGTTGGGCACGGTGGCTCATGCCTGTAATCCTCCTACTCTGGGAGGCCGATGCGGGAGGATCGCTCAAGGTCAGGAGTTCAAAATCAGCCTGAGCAAGAGTGAGACCCTATCTCTACTAAAAATAGAAAGAAAATAATTGGCCAACTAAAAATACATATACAAAAAATTAGCCAGGCATGGTGGCGCACGCCTGTAGTCCCAGCTACTCGGGAGGCTGAGGCAGGAGGATCGCCTGAGCCCAGGAGCCTGAGGTTGCTGTGAGCTAGGCTGACGCCACAGCACTCACTCTAGCCTGGGCAACAAAGTGAGACTCTGTCTCAAAAAAAAAAAAAAAGAGAGTGTCTTTATTTCATTTTTCTTCTTGAAGGATATTTTCTTGGGATATAGAATTCTGGGAAGCACAGATTCCCGGGGGGTCACAGAGAGTGACCCTAGGAGGAGCCGCCCTACTTGCACCTGGGGTCTGGAGCCGTGTTGCGCGTGTTGGGGCCGTGTGCCGTGTTGCTGTTGTGGGGAGTCCTCGAAACCCAGGAGCACAGCGCCCTTCTCACAAGGCATCGGCTCTAAGCTGGCCCCTCAGCCGCCCCTTCCGGGGGCCGCCACAGCTCCACAGGGCTGGCAGCTGTGGGTGGTGGCACCTGTGACAGGCCAGCGTGCTCCATGTCCTGTGCACAGGTGCACGAGCTTGGCGCAGCTCCAGGTCCTCAGATACACGCCATCCCAAGCCCGGGGTTGGACACCTGAATGCTCTCAGATGGAGTCGCCGGCCGAGGCTCCGTGGAGGGAAGTCGGCCCACGCCTGCACCGTGGGCCAGTCCCACCAGGATGAATGTGTCCCTCCACGGCACAAGGTCAAAGGCCAGCAGCTTGCCCCCAAGCAGCTGGACACAGCAAGTCTCCTTGGGTCAGACGAGGAGCTGAGACAGGCCCTCCAAGTTTCCCACCCTGGGGCTAAGCGTGGGGTCTCAGAACCCGTGTGCTGGCTGGTTGCTGGACACAGGCTGGGCTCGGGGGGAAAGGGAGTGACCTAGGGACCCTGGTGGGAAGAGCATCTCCACCCTGCAGGGCCAAGTGACCCAACTCAGCGTCCTCTGGGCTCCCGTCCTCACGCCACGGGTACACGTGCCCCCAGTACCTGTGCCACCTCCACCGGGGGATTCCTGTTGTCCCTGCTGAGTCTGCAGCGGGAACGGCCCTGAGTCTGCAGGGCCTGGCCGAGGTCCTCCGTGTGGCCCTGGGCTCCGTGGTGGGGGTTGGTGCTGGTCCGATGCGGACGGGCTCGGCCCGGGACACCAGGCAGCTCCCAGGGAAGGCGGGAAGGATGGTGCTGTCCTTCTGGGGGGACTCAGGCCAGGCGAGTCAGCACCTTCTGCTCTCCGACAGGTTCTACCTCGTCAGTGGAGGGGTTCCATTCATCATCTGTGGGGTGACGGCCGCCACAAACATCAGGAATTACGGGATGGAGGACGAGGAGGCTGCATAGTGAGTTCAGGGCCACCCAGGAGAGAGGGAAGGTGGGGAGGGAAGGCCACCTGCCCAGGGCACGGCAGCCAGGGAAGGCGCCTGGCAGTGTCACCCTCTGCTGGTCGACCTGGGCTCGGTCAGGGACCCAGGAGGCCACCCGCTAACTGTCCCAGGTGCTGTGGTGAGGGGGTCCCAGTATCAGGTGCTGGCCCCTGCCTGGAGTGGCCACCCAAGCCGTGCCCTTCCCCTGCCCGTACTCCCCATGGGTTCGTGGAGCTCCCTCCTCTCTAAGGACTCAGTTTCCCCCTTAATCTCTTTCCCTGGACACTGAAGGCCTGGTTTTCTTTAGATAAGAAGGGCCTGGGAGACAAGGAGCGATTCGGCAGCACCACCGAACTCAGCTGAGAATGGAAGCCCCATCCCTGAGTAGGGACAGATCCAACCCATCCCCCTACATCAGTGCCCAGAGCCCCCCCACACACACACTCCAGCACTGCCACCTCCGGCCACTGCCCAGGAGGCCCAGAGCACCTGCTGGCCCCACACAGCTCCGCCCCACCTGACACCCCCTCCTGCCCCCCCTTCGCCCCCTGGCTCCGCCCCCCACCTGGCTCCACCCACCCAGCTCCATTTCCTCCTCCCTCCTCGCCCAGGTCACCTGGGGGAGGGGCTGCCCCGCCCTCCCGAGCAGGCAGAGCCAATAGGGCCCCTCCCCGCACAGACTGTCTCAGGACAGGTGGGCAGGTGCAGTCCGGGACAGCCGCCCACGCGCGCGCGCGCCCTGGGCCCGGCCTTGGAGCTCCGTGGGGAGCGCCACAGTCGGACGCGGAGGCAGCGAGCCCGGCCCGGCCCGGTCCTCGAGCCGGACGCCGCTGACCCGCGTCTCCCCGCAGCTGCTGGATGGCCTGGGAGCCCAGCCTGGGCGCCTTCTACGGGCCGGCCGCCTTCATCGCGCTGGTCACCTGCGTGTACCTGCTCGCCACGTACGTGCAGCTGCGGCGCCACCCCGAGCGCAGGTACGAGCTGCGCGCGCGGCCCGAGGAGGCGCAGCGGCTGGCGGGGCCCCAGGGCGGCCTGCGGGTGGCCAGGCCCGGCACGCCCCCCGCGCGGGACCCGCCCGCAGCGTCGCTGCTGCAGAACGAGCACTCGCTGCCCGCCCAGCTGCGCGCCGCCGCCTTCACGCTGTTCCTGTTCGTGGCCACCTGGGCCTTCGGGGCGCTGGCCGTGTCGCAGGGCCACTTCCTGGACATGGTCTTCAGCTGCCTGTACGGCGCCTTCTGCGTGACGCTGGGGCTCTTCGTGCTCATCCACCACTGCGCCAAGCGGGAGGACGTGTGGCGGTGCTGGTGGGCCTGCTGCCCCGCGCGCGCCGCCGCCCCCGCCGGCGAGCTCGGGGCGCGCGCCGCGCTCCACGCCAACGGGGACGCGCCGTGCCTGGGCCAGCCGCGGGGCTTCGGCCACTGCAAGATGACCAACCTGCAGGCCGCCCAGGGCCACGTCAGCTGCCTGTCGCCGGCCACCCCGTGCTGCGCCAAGATGCACTGCGAGCAGCTGATGGAGGACGAGGCCCACGCGCACGTGCACGGGGAGGACCCCTTCGGGCACGACCCACACCTGCACAGGTGCCTTAAGGGCAGAACTAAGCTGCACTACTTCAGCCGGCACCGGGCGGCGGCTGAGCCGGAGTACGCCTACCACATCCCGTCCAGCCTGGATGGCAGCCCCGGCAGCTCCCGCTCGGACAGTCCCCCCAGCTCACTGGAGGGCCCTGTGGGGGCACACACGCTGGCCTGCTGTGCCCAGGGTGACCCCTTCCCCATGGTCACCCAGCCGGAGGGGGACGGCCTCTACGGCTGCCCCCCAAGGCTTGGCAGGGAGGCAGCCCTGGGCCCCGGCCACCTGGAGATGCTCCAGAGGACACAGTCCCTGCCTTTCGGGGGCCCCGGCCAGGACGGGCTGCTCGAGGGCTCCGTGCGGGAATGCCTGCCCTTCAGCACTGACCCGACGGGCAACATCCGTACCGGGCCCTGGAAAAACGAAACGACCGTGTAGGTTGTGGGGAGGTGTCCCTGGAGGGGCTTCAGAGCAGCGTGGGGCTGTCTGCCACGTGAGGCCCGTGGGGTTCACCAGAGTGACTGACCCTTTCGGGAGTGGTTCCCGTCTCCCGGCCGCCCCCTTCCTTGTGAGAGACCCCAGCGGGGAAAACGCTTTGGGCCATCCTGCCTCTGTCCCCCTGCACAGTCACCGCTTTCTGTTCCGCAGCCTCCAGCCCCGGGATTCTGTCAAAGGAACGGCCCAGACCCATGTGGCTCCGCACTGGGGCCAAGGCCTGTGGGGCCCGGCCTCCTGCCCGCCGTCGGGCTGTGACCCGACCCCGTGTTTCGTGCGTGTCTTGGGCTCTGTGCCCTGGCGCCGGGGCCCCGGGCGGTGGCTGCAGGCCCCTCCCCTGTGCTGTGCCAGAGTTGCTCATCATCTCCCTTGGGGTACCGGCAGCTGCTCTGCAGGCTCAACGCCACCCGCCAGCCTGGGTCCCGGACGCAGCCCTGGCCCCCAGCCGGCCAGAGAACATCGCAGGTGCTGGAGGAGGCGGCTCTGGCGCCACCGGGGGAGGCCTCGGGGGCCGCTGCCTTGGAAAGTGCCCAAACGGTCTTTCCTGGAGACTCACCCTCCAGATCCAGCCTCCGTCAGGACTGGATGCCCGTCTAGCGTGGGCGCTTGGGAGCAAACCTCTTCTGCTCCGGAAGGAAGAGGGGCTGGCAGGTGGGCGGTCGTCACGGACAGTCACTTTCCCTTTGTTGCAGCCCCATGAGCATCTGGGCACAGAGCCCTGACTCGAAGGACAGGTGTGGATGGCGAGACTTCTGTGGGAGCAGGTGGCCCGTCCCTCTGTGGGAGCCGTGTGTGCATAGGAGCGTGCGTGTGAGGCTGTGCACGGCTCTTCCTTCCACCCTCCCCCTCCCCTCCCCGACTGTGGCAGGTGTGCATACATGTGTATTTACACACATGCACACAGACATGTGCACACACCGTGTACACACAGAGGTAGTGTGTTTTCTAGCCTCCCCGAGCACTGGATTTTCTCGCAGACAGCGATGTCTGCAGACGTGTTGGTGCGCTCTGGCCTTGGGATGGGGAGGGCCACGCCAGCGGGAGACGCCCCACGCACACCTCAGGAGTGAGGGGTGTTCCCGGCGCCTCCCGGGGGCGCCCTGCGGAGCGCTGACGCTGAGCATCTGGGTACGGGGAGCCTCGCTCCCAGACGTTTGTGAACCGCGGTGTGGCAGCTCAGCGCCACACGCTCCGTCCCGGCAGACCCATGTGTCCCCTCGGGTCACCCACACAGGCAGCCGAGTGACCGCCGAGCGGTTCTGTGTCCGTCGCCATCCCACCCCGTCACCCACTCCCACCGCTGATGAGCCAGAGCCCGGCGCTGTGCTGTGTCCACGCGGTAGATGCAGAACCGTCCAGACAAATACAATATTTTGCATTGTTTCCCGCTGTGAGTCTGGTTCGTGGGTCCCTGCATGCTTCTCGCCACCGATGGGGGTGGGCACGTCGGGGGGCTGGGCTGGCGAGGCTGCTGCTCCCCGGCACCCCCCGGCCCCTCGCGTCCTTCCTGCCCTCAGCCCCCGTCCCGACAGAGGACCTCGCCCTTCAACCAGAGGTCACAGTAAAGCCCCATGTGTCTCTGCGTTGATGTGGCCTCGAGAGTCCACTCGGGACCACGGTTGTGGCGGACGCGTCTGCGTGTCGAGTTCTGGAGCACGCGAGTCCCAGCCCAGCAGCGCTGAAGGTCCCTGACATGGAGTCAGCTTCCACGGGGCTGTGAAATGGGATTGGGTCCAAATCCCGCTGTCTGCAGCCCAGGTTGTTGTGCCGCTTCCTTTGTATGTGTGCTAGTGTGCATGCCTGTGGATGGATGTGAAGTGAGTGTGCACGCGTGTGGGTGGATGTGAAGTGAGTGTGCACGCGTGTGGGTGGATGTGATATGAGTGTGCACGTGTGTGGGAGGATGTGATGTGAGTGTGCACGCGTGTGGGCGGATGTAATGTGATTGTGCATGCGTGTGGATGGATGTGATGTGAGTGTGCATGTGTGTGTGGATGTGCTTGCATGTGTGCACTGTGTGTGAGTTGTATGTGGATTGTGTGGGCCTATACATCATAAGTTTGTGTGTGTGCGCACACGCGTGTGCTATTCTTAAGGACAGCGTGAGGCGGCCCCTCTGCCTGGCCTCTGTGCTAGTGTCTCACCAGGGTGACGTCCCCCACGACAGCAGCCCTGTGGGGACATCAGTCGGCCTAAAGGAGGTGGAGGCAGAAGCGGCCTGTGGGTCCCCTCTGGAGTGGTCCTGGAGGGGGAGGGTCCCAGTCCTCGAGACCACACTGTGGCATCTGTTGCCTGTCCTGTGAAGGCCCCAGACAGGGCTTGGCTCTGGGCCACCTGCCCTGGCTCTGAGAATGTCACCCCATGGGGGCGGTGGGCACTAGGGAGCCCAGGTGGTTTATGGAGAAGGCTGGTTGTTGCCTGCGCTGAGGGGAGCTCTGGCCCTGTGATGAGGGGCCTTCCGTAGGTGGTCTGGGTCCACCAGGGCAGTTCCCACCACCCAGTGGCCAGCTGCCCAGGCCTCCTGTGGGCCGTGAGGCTGGTGGCCTGAGCGAGGACATGCTGACCCACAGACGGTCCTCCAGGGACCTGGGAGATATGTCAGGCAGCATCCCCACGGGGCAGCGGATCTGGACAAGGCCCCCAAAGAGAAAAGAAAAGACCACGTAAATAAAACCAGCAGAAATGACAGACAAAAGGAAAAGACTCACAGGGTGTCGACCCGAAAGGAAGAGGCCGAGGCATGAGTATGGAGTTGGCAAAGTTAGGACAGACTGTGTGACCCCAGGTACGTTTCTAAAGACAAAAACAGAGACAAAGATTGGTTGGTAAGAGCTGTCTGTCAGGACTTCTCATTGGTTTGCAGAAACAGCATTGATTGGGGATTGGCTACAAACTGTTGAGCTATAGGGTGCAGCTAATGCTGCTCTGTTAGGCTGATTTATAGCACTTGTGGCCACAGCTCAAGGCGTGAGTAGGACGTGACTCTGTGTCATTTTAATAATTTGAAAGGACTCGCCTCCCTCAGATGAAATTTCTTTCTCAAGGGGCTACAGCTAAGAGTTACCCAACACACCTGTTGAAATAACCGTGCTCAGCCTGTGGTTACCAGGCTCAGAGACATAAAAGGTAAGGTTGAGAATTTTAGCAGAGAATCAGAAACCACTAAAATTTAATATAAATCTAGACCTGAAAAAAATATAACTGAAATAAATTGATGAATGAATTTAATGGGAGATTAGACACAGTTAAAATAGAGCTTGTGAACTGGAAGATACAGAGGTCGGTATCAACAAACCTTTCAT
This sequence comes from Mirza zaza, assembly GCA_008750895.1. NCBI lineage: Eukaryota > Metazoa > Chordata > Mammalia > Primates > Cheirogaleidae > Mirza > Mirza zaza. The sequence continues at coordinate 27,985 of VSMD01038838.1, read as the reverse complement.
TCATGTAATCGGAAGCCAAGAATGGGGGTGGGGAGCAGAGAGTGAGAATGTTGAAACAACATCCAAAGAAATAATGGTGAGAACTTTCCCAAACTGCAAAAACACAAGCCATGGATTACCAGAAGTCCTGCAAACTTCCGTAAACTAAAATAAAACCTTACACACACACCCCCAGCTGACTGAATTGACCCCCTCTCAGCCAAGGGAACCCAAGAAATACCCTGAAGCTGAGTTGCTGCCACGAGGGAGGTCAGACAGCCTCAGCACCCCTCTCCCTTCTTGGAGATGTCCTCTTTGACTCATGACAGGCTGAGGCCATGCAGGACAGAGCTTGGACCACACCTGCAGGTCATCAGTTTACTTGACACATCACTGAGTCCGGGTGTGTGTCCAGTAGCTTGTCTCTGATAACAAACGTCCTTATCGTAACTTAAAACAGTCCAAGCCTTTACACAAAGCTTCATTTCTTTAACAAATCAAAGAATCTGTAAACCCACCTATAAACTGTAAGCCCCTACTTTGAGATGTTCCACTTTTTCGGGCCAAACCAATTTATGCCTTCCACGTATCGATTTACGACTTTACATGTCATCCCTGTCCCCCCGAAATGTGCAAAACCAAACCGCGTAACCCAATCTACACCACTTGCTCAAGGCTTCTTGGGCGTGGCTTTTTGGGCCGTGGTCACACATATTCAGCTCAGAATAAACCTCTTTAAGTTATTTTACGGAGCTTGACTTTTCTTTTGATGCTTCGAAACTAATACAGAAGAAAATACAATCATAATTAATCATTATGAAATAAGTAGAGAGAAAAGCTAACATATGGCAGGTAAAAAAACAGCACTTTTAACACATGGTAGTTTTAATGCAAATAAATCAATAATTAGGTTAAATATGAATGGACTAAACGCTCCAGTTAAAACACAAAAATTGTCATAATGGATTTTATTTATATATTTATATTCATATACACAGTTTATAAGAGACACAACTTAAACACAAAGATATAGAAAGGTTAAAAACAAAAGAGGAAAAAAAAGCCTTGGCCGGGCATGGTGGCTCACACCTGTAATCCTAGCACTCTGGGAGACCGAGGTAGGCGGATTGTTTGAGCTCAGGAGTTTAAGACCAGCCTGAGCAAGAGCGAGACCCTGTCTCTACCAAAAATAGAAAAAATTATCTGGGCAACTAAAAATATATAGAAAAATTAGCAGGGTATGGTGGCGCATGCCTGTAGTCCCAGCTACTCAGGAGGCTGAGGGAAGAGGATCGCTTGAACCCAGGAGTTTGAGGTTGCTGTGAGCAAGGCCGATGCCACTGCACTCTAGCCCAGGCGACAGAGTAAGGCTCTGTCTCAAAAAAAAACAAAACTCTTCCAGAGACGAGAAGGAGGAGAAACACACCCCCACGGTTCCATGAAGCAGCACAGCCTGTATGCTTAAGGCTGACGGGACTCTGGGAGAGACGCAGATTACTGGCCAGTGAAAATAAACGCAAAATCCACACACAAAATATTAGCCAAATCCAGGGATATTGGGGAAAGATAATACGTCACGATCAGCTGGGCTTTTTCCAGCAATGCAAAATTAGTTTAACATTAAACATTCATCACTGTAACATATTAACAGAAGAACAGAGAAAATCATGTAAGCACCTTAATAGATGCAGAAAATACATTTGATAAAGTTCAACATCTATCTGTGATTTTAATACAGCATTTGGCAAATTAGCAACAGAAAGGAACTTAATGAATCCACTAAAGGGAGCTACAAAAGTGCAGAGCAAAATTGCACTCCTGACGCGGCAGCAAGCTTGCTCTCCCCCACCGGAGCTCAGCACAGAAAACCTCATCACCACTTCTAGTCAGTGTTATGCAGGGCATCCCGGCGGGAGCAGTGAAGAGAGAAAGAAGGAAGAAAGAAACACGATGGGATTAGTGATGAAGAGGCCAACCTAGCACTATTCTCAGATGACACGGCTGCTTACTTCTGAAATCCACAGCCCTCTGCAGATCAGAATCGATGAATGGGCTGAGCAAAGTTGCTGGATACAAGGCCACTACGCAAATCCCTGTTTTATTTCTATAGCCAGCGCTGAACAGAAAGTATGTTGTTTACAAAGCTATGATTTACAATAACACCACGAAATGTCAAATATTCCTGCCAAATACAATAAAAGATGCACGAGATCTCTTCACAGAGCACAACAAAATGTTATTGAGAGAACATAAAAAGACGGATGATAGGTCTGCATACATGGGAAGACAGGTCTATTCGTGGATTAGATGATTCTCGTCGTAAAGACTTGCAGATGTGTAGAGTCAATGCAATCCCAATCAAATCCCAACCACATGTTTAGGGCGGACACACACAGCAAGCTGATTCTAAAATGTTCATGGAGGCCGGGCGCGGTGGCTCATGCCTGTAATCCTAGCTCTCTGGGAGGCCGAGGTGGGCGGATCACTTGAGCCCAGGAGTTTGAGGTTGCTGTGAGCTAGGCTGATGCCACGGCACTCACTCTAGCCTGGGCAATAAAGTGAGACTCTGTCTCAAAGAAAAATAAAATAAAATGTTCATGGAGACACAAAGGACTGAGCTTTAGGCGTAAAATATCATCATCGGAAAAAAATTCTGAGCACAGTGAAATGACTCTGATGAGCAAAGGACAGGCCGTTAGGATGAAGGTTTCCCTTAGGGAAAAACGTGCTTCTGTACTTTTGACGTGATGGACGGTGGCTCTCAAAGCCGCTTTGGTATTTAGCTTCTTGGATACATTGACAAGAGCGACTGACAGTTTTATTTCGAAGTGTCAATATTTACGCCATCCAGCAATTACGTTCTTTGCAATTATTTACATTTTTTTCATTTTTCAGGAAAAGTTTAGATGTTGACTTCCAAATTCACGAGTGGTTTGACAGCTTTTCAGAATTCTTTAGGGAAAACGAGAGGAGGGCTTTGCAGACCCCTGCTCCAGCTGCCCCAGCTCAGCCTGGTCCCGCTGAGCGCCGACTGTATGCCCTAAGGCAGGAGCCAGATCTGGGAGAGAGAGGGGGTTTCAAGAACAAGACAAACCCTGACAGTGTGCAAGGTGGCAAGGGCCAGCGACCAGCAGAGCGAGCTCTCAGGAGGGTTAGGGTTGGGGTTGGGCTTCTCGTGAAGAAGGGAGGCCAGTGAGAGGCAGCCCAGCCAGGAGGGCAGCGCAGGCCGGGGACACCAGGTAGGCACAAGTGTCCCTGCAGAAGGCGGGGCAAGAGAACAAGTAGACAGCCAGGGAAGAGTGAGTCAGACTGCATGCCACGGGGTGGCAGGGAGGGGCAGGGGAGGCCAGAGGCCAAGCGTGGCCTCTTCCCGGTCCTTTCTGAGTGGACATCCATGCACACATCTGTGCCGGCTCATCGGGTCTGGGAAGGTGTGGAGTGCCTAGCGCACACCTGCTCTGGTCTCGGGAATTGCTTCCTCCTGTGACGAGAGGCACCAGGACGGGCGGCCAACCCCTCACGCCTCCCTGGAGCAGAGCTTGCTGCAGATGCAGGTGAGCGTGCAAAACTCCTCGCGTGTGTGACCAACAAGGCTTCCAGCAGAAGATTCACAACACCCCGCTGAGCAACAAAGACCAAAGACTGAACCTTGAAAGGAAAGCAGCAGGCGGGTGGAGGAGGAGACAGCAAAGCAGTCCCCACCGGGCACTCCGGGGGCTCTCTGGCCCCCACCCCGTGCAGGAGCTCTGCAACCAAGAAGACGGGAGGGGCCAGCTGAGTTCTTTCAGTTTTTTTTGCGTCAGCCACGTGTTCTGTGTTCACCCAAACTGGAGGCACCTTTCTTCCTGAAGTGGACAATGTCTTCAGACCCAGGAGTTTCCCCAGGCATGCATGGGACTATCTCAGCCCCTCCCATCCAGAGTCTGCGTCCTCCCTGCTCAGCCTGCAGGACGACCTACGCCCAAGCCGACCAGATCCCGTGTTTGCTGCCTGTGAGGCCCCTGGAGCCTCCCTTTGTGGCCTCATTGCCAACATCCCCCCCCCAAGAGCGCTCAGGCTGGGTGGCCACCCCAGCCCTGCAGCAGAGAGGCCCAAAAGCCCAGGCACTCGGCTCTGCGGATCCAGGGTGCGAGTACTGGGGTGCAGCTGAGCCCCCAGGTCCTGGAGCAGGGCCCGCCTGCCCCATCGGCCCTCCTTCTGAGACTGAGGGGCAGGGGCTGCTGTGGACCCCTCTGGGGCCCACAGAGAGCACTTGGGGACAGCTGGCCACAGCCACACAGCCCGGAGGTGTCTGTTCTACAACTCCGGCTGCCTCCACCCCACCCCACCTGGCTGGCTGCTCTGAGCTTCCAACCACCCCAGGGGTGGAGGAGGCTGCACCCCATGGTTGATTCAGGTGACGTGGGAGGGCCCTCGGTAGGCACTGTGTACAGGGTGAGACCACCTGGCGGGACGCAGGACCCTGCCCAGCACCCGCCCCAGCTCCCAGCCCCCGAGTGCCAGAGCACTCTGGGAGCCACTGAGACCTGGCCCAGGACGGAAGGCTGGGAACCAGTGTCCCTGTCCAGCTGCACATTAGAACTTTGCAGGACCCGCCAAAGCCTCGCCTCATTCATTCAAGGAGCACTTATCAAGCGCCTACTGTGTGCCTGGCCAGGTTATGCTCTGAGGACAGAGCCTGCCCTGCAGTGCCCACTCCCGTGGGAGCGCCGACCCACAGCTCTGCTCTCTAAGGCAGGGGTGGGCGGTGGTGAGATTGTCACCCACGCTCTTGGTCCTTTGCCAAGGGGCATTCTGGCCCCTTGCTGTGCGTGGGGGGCATCCGCAGCCACAGGCCCCAGATTGGGACAAGCTCCCCCAGCGCTGAGGAGGCCCAGCGAGTGGACCCTAACAGGCGGGGAAGGAGTTAATCAGCAGCCGCAGGACTGCCAAAGTGGGCCCCAAGTGGGGCGCTGCAGCTGCTGGGCTGCTGCCCCACCGGCCTCTCTGGGACCCGAACTCCAGCGGCTCTGCCACAGGCACGTCCCCTCCTCCCCCCACTGCGGCAGCCCCGCCCCTCGGCCCCCACCTCGGGTAGACTCCGCCCCCCGACCCTCCATGTGCCCAGGTGGGCGCAGACCCCGGCCTCCTGCGCGCGCGTGCTGACAGCGGCCACACGCAGTGGCTCCGCCCGCACAGTCGCAGCTCCTGAAAGGGGACCAGGTGCCCGGAGACCAGGGCCCGGGGATCGCCCACGGAGCCCCCGGGCGTCCCCCTCCCCCTGTGCCAGCCACAGTGACCGCGGCCCCGGGCGCCCCCCTCCCCCTGTGCCAGCCACAGTGACCGCGGCCCCGGGCGCCCCCCTCCCCCTGTGCCAGCCACAGTGACCGCGGCCGCGGGCGTCCCCCTCCCCCTGTGCCAGCCACAGTGACCACGGCCCCGGGCACCGCCCCCAGCCCCGCCCCGGGCTCCCTGGCGCGTCCCCCGCCCGGCGACACTGCGGCAGGCGGCGCACCGCGGGGCGGGCAGGCGCGGGGGGCGCGCGGCGCGTTGCCATGGCGGCCGGGCGCGCGTAGCCGAGGCCGAGCTGCCCAGCGGCGAGCGGGCGCGGACGGGGACGGCGGTCGGCACGGTGCACTGCGCGCCCCCCGCCCTGGCCGCGCCCCCCGCCGCACGATGCAGGCCACGGACCCCGCGGCCGAGCTCTGCGAGGAGGACGGCGGAGACCTGGACTTCTACGACTTCGAGCCGCTCCCCACTCTGCCAGAGGACGAGGTGAGCCCCGGGCCCCACGGCTGTGTTCCCTGCAGGGGTGGGGGAGGTCGGGGCACGGTGCCCGGAGGGGGAGCCGGAGGTCTCGCCCTGGGGGATCCCGCAGCTGTCCTCAGCGCCCCCTGCCTCACTTTGACACTTTGGCCAGGAGGGACAGGACCCCCTGGAATGCCGCCGCTGAGGGGTTGGTGGTGGGCGGGCGGTCTCTGCACAAGTTGGCACCTCGCGGGGTGTGGGCTCCTGACCATAAATGTTGTCTGGACGGTGGGGGGGGCCATGGGGGGCCACTGTTTACCTTCCTACCAGCCCTGGGAGGCCCCCAGAGAGCAGGGCAGCAGACCGCTTTCCGGCTCCAGTTTGGGAGCTGGGGGGGATGAGGCCCCCCAGGGCCGAGGTTCTGGGGCCCCTGGAGGAGAAACCCCTGAGGGCTGAGAGCTGCTCCCCACTCTCTGGGGGCTCTGGGCCTTCGCCCTCCCCCAGGCACAGGGGGACGTGCCTGCTGTCTCCATCCCACGGCTCCTGGCCGTGGTCTGGCCACCTACCCACCGAGCCCGTCTGCCCAGCTCTGGCCGACTGGCCGAGAAGCAGGTCGGGCCCGTCTGTCCCTGTAGCTCAGCCCTGGCTGCCCCGCAGGGCCCCGCAGGCTGTGCGCTGGGGTCAAACGAATAAACTCTGTGTCCCGAAAACATGAGCCGGCCCCCAGAGGGGCCCTTCCGCCTCCCAGGGATATGGGATCTTCCAAACCGCCACCAGGCGAATGCCCCAGCCAAGCGCCAGGCTGCCCTGTTCCCTGCTGAGCTGTGGGGCCTTCCCTGTAAACGGCCAGGGGGTGCTGGAGACCCCTGCCAGCCCGCAGGCACCTCCTGGAGCAGAGCAGCCCCTGAAGCGGCAGTCCCCAGGGGCCTCCGCTGGCCCCCACCCCCGGGGGAGGGGTGGGCTCCAAGTGCGGGGAGCTTCCTCCTTCGGGGATGGTGCTGGGGATGGTGCTGGCGTGTGGCTGAGGACCGCTGCTGCCAGGCGCGGAGGCAGGGCTGGGGCTGGCTGCCCCACCCCCACAGCGGCCTGGATTTGGTGCAGTTGGAGGCTGCCCAGAGGAGAGGCGAGGGGACGGGGAAGAAGGCACACGCAGCCCATGGCCTGCGGAAACAGAAATGTCCACGAGGACACATTTCACCGTGTCCCTTAGAAGAGTCTCAGGATTGCTGTGGGGAGCAGCCCTGAGGACGCGGCTCTCCTCACGGCAACTTTGCACCCGGCGCCCCAGCCCAGAGGGCCCCTCTGTGCCCGGCCTGACCAGGCGGCAGCTGGTGCCCCATAAGCAGAACGTGTGGTGCCCCAGCCTGAGCCCAGAGACATCCACCCGACGGTCTTTCTGCCCCCGGCCAGCGCCCTCCCGGCTGGACCGGCTCCCACCATGCACCATGCATGGGGCCGGGGTCTCCGACCTGTGACCTGACAGAGGCCTGCAGGTGCACTGGACGCCAGCGATTTGGTAGCGTCCAGCAGGAAAGGCCGGTGGGCCTCCCCACCTGGGGAGGTGGGGCTGCCTGCAGGTGGGCAGGGCTGCAGCAGCTCCCAGAGAGACACAGGGTGGCCACAGCCCCGGGGCAGCCGCCGGGACAGGGAGGTGGCACCAGGCCCAGGACACACACTGCCTGCAGAAGACCTAGGAACTCACTCCTTCAGACAGCTAGTTCTGACAGCTGACCACAGTGGGGTCGAGAGGTAGAAAGGCCCCCCAGGAGCCCCCGAGTGTCCCTCCTCCGTCCGTCATGACTCCTGCTCATCGTAATCAGGGCATGCAAAACGCGCTGCCGCGAGTCCCTTTCCCAGACCGCCAGGCCGGCGGAGCTGAAAGGTGGACAGCGCTGCGTTGGCAAGGACAGCGCCCGGCAGCGCCGCCCACGCGGCAGGAGCCAAACTGGAGCAGCCTCTCTGGAAAGCAGCTCGGGCTTTGCTACCGAGGTGGGAGCTCCCCGCCGCCGAGCCCCAGCAATGTCACTGCGGGTGTGGGGCCCCGAGACACATGGCCCTCGGGGGGACGGTGCCTGAGACCACCCTCGCCCGGAAACCCCGGGCCTGCCGTGAGTGGACCAGCTAGCCTGGTCCTGGAGGCAGTGCCGTGGGCCAGTACAGGCCGAGGACCACTGGCACACAACCGACAGGGAGATGCTCTGCCTGGGCCCTAAGCAAGGTGGGCTTCCTGGGGGAGGTGTCCCTCCCTGGATTCACGTGGGATTTCAGCCACTGTGGAGGGGGATTGTGCTATGGGGACAGAATGGCGGCTGCCTGGGAGGCAGACACACGCCAGGCATCCGCGGCCTAGGAAGGGGAAGTTCCTGCTGCCCCATCACGAGCAGAAGGTGCCAGTGGCCCCTGGGGAGGCTTGGAGATGAGGACGGCCTACGGTGTGGGGCAGAGATGGGTGTTTCCTAGTTGTCATGCCCCCGGGGGCAAGCGGCACCTCGTACCCCTCTCGTTTGGCAAGTGCCCCCCTACCCCAGAATGTCCCGTGTGCCGGGCGTTGGGCCCAGCTGCTCCTAGAGGAGTGAGCTCGGGGGCACCTGTGGGAAGGGGAGGTTCCAACGCTGCCCCGCGGGGGCCATGTGACACCTGAGCCAGGACGAGCCCAGAGCAGGAGGCTCCTGCCGGGAGAGCCAAGGACAGTCTGGGAAAATGCAGGAGGGGGGAGCTTTCCCTAAAGCCCCCCAGGCCTCAGGGGTGGCCAGTGAGGAGGGGCCGTGGCGGGCCTGGGCAGTGCCAGCAAATGTCCTCGGCCGCGACTTGAGCTCTGAGTGGGCAGGTCCTGTTAGAACATCCCAAGGCTGGGAAAGCTGGTTATAGAAGAGTATTTGAAATCTGCACAGCGACCCAGGGCCCCGTCCCCCTATAACCCAGCTCGAAGTCTGCCTCTGAGTGTAGGGCCTCCTCAATGCACAGAAGCCCTGACACTGGGCACTTGGCCGGACCAGGGGAGGGTCCTGGTGGAAGCCGCCCCCCCCCTCTGGCTGAGGGGCTGCTGCCTAGAACAGCGCCCAGGCCTCACGTGCACCCACCTGCCATGTCCCTCCTCCCACGGTGGCAAGGCAGGGCCCGCTCTTTCCTGCCCTGCCAGGAACAGGACTGGCGGGCCTCACACTCAGACCCGCAGCCCCCAGGTGGTGCTTTTCTGGGTGAGAGGCAGGGCGGGGGGCCCAGGGAGCCCTCTGGGCTGGGCGGTGAGGTCTGTGTCTGCTGACAGAACCCCACATGCCAGCCGGTGACAACATGGTCAGACCGTGTGGCAGGAGCAGGAGGGGGCTGAGGGGTGGGAGCCGTGATGCCCCAGGTGCCGTGAGCCCTGTGGTGCCCTGGAGCTGAGGCCGGCTTTGCTATTCGTACGTAGCACGTCACCTCCCTCCAAAATGTCTGCACGGCCCACTAAGCTCTCGTGGAGGCCACCTGGAAGCTCTGTCCCGCCCTCCGAGCACATTTCACCTGGGCATGGTGCCCCCAGCCCGCTGTGGGGCTGGACCCGCCTGGAGGTGAGGCTGGGCCATGGGGTCCCCGAGCAGCCCTCTGGGAGGTGAGTGCAGGGGTGCAGGGTGTGCATTGCCGCAGGGCCCCGCGGACTGGTGAGGGCTGTCCATGCCCCCGCCCCACCCCCTCTCTCTTCCCTGTCCCCGGCACCAAGGCCCTGGTCCGGCCACCATGCATTTGGGCAAGGGAGGGTCACTCCTCCCGCTGGGGCCGGAGCAGGGTGGGGGCAGCAGGGCCGGCTGCAGACCCCGGAGTCCAGGCCTGGGTGTCCCTCGGCACATGCCGAGTCCCCGACCTCGAGTGCCAGAGCAGCCAGGGTGAGCTGAGCCCGCCTGGGACGGCAGGAGATGGCGCGGCTGACACAGGTCTGTCCGAGAGTGGAGGCCCAGCCAGAGTGGAGGCCCAGCCACGGGCCCCACGGAGTCCCTCCTGCAGGCAGCAGAGGAAACCCTGACACATTTAGGCGCCCCCCCCAGATAGGTGCTGGGGGGGCAGGTGTCCAGCCTCACGGGGGGGTGGGGGCTCGCTGTCAGCAGGCGTCCTCCCGCAGGGCCTGAGCGTGAGTGGGGGGACACGCCTGACCTGGGTGTTCCTCTCGACAGCACGTCTGTCCCACACTGTGTGAGCAGGCAGAGGCTGCGTGGAGTTGGGACTGGCTCAGACTTGCACACGGGTCAGCCTCATTCCTCCTCAATAGCACAAACCCACGGGGTCTCTGGAGTTGGTCATCACTTCATGTAGTGCATGCATGTGTGTGTATGTGCATGCATGTGTGTGTGCATGTGTGCACAGGTGCACAGGTGTGTATACATGGTGCGTGCCTGTGTGTGTGCACACATATGTATGTACATGTGTGCTGCCTTGTGCATTTGTGTGCAGGTCCATGGGTGTGTTTACATGTGTACAGGTGTGATGTGTGCCTGTGTGTGTTTGTGTGCACCTATGTATGTACATGTGTGCTGCCCTGTGCATTTGTGTGCCAGTGCACAGGTGTGTATACATGTGTACAGGTGTGGTACATGCCTGTGTGTGTGCACATCTGTATGTACGTGTGTGCTGCCTTGTGCATTTGTGTGCAGGTGCACAGGTGTGCATACATGTGTACAAGGTGTGGTGCATGCCTGTGTGTGCATGTCTGTATGTACATGTGTACTGCCTTGTGCATTTGTGTGCAGGTCCACGGGTGTGTTTACATGTGTGCAGGTGTGGTGTGTGCCTGTGTGTTTGTGTGCACCTATATATGTACACGTGTGCTGCCCTGTGCATTTGTGTGCAGGTGCACAGTGTGTGTACATATGTACAGGTGTGGTGCATGCCTGTGTGCACATCTGTATGTACATGTATGCTGCTTTATACATTTGTGTACAGGTGCACAGATGTATGTACATATGTACAGGTGTGGTGCATGCCTGTGTGTTTGTGTGCACGTCTGTATGTCCATGTGTGTTGCCTTATGCATTTGTGTGCAGGTGCATGGGTGTGTATACATATGTACATGTGTGGTGCATACCTGTGTGTTTGTGTGTGTGTGTACATGTGTACTGCCCTATGCAGTACGGTGCAGGTGCATGGGTGTGTGTGTGTGCATGTGCACACGTGTGAGTGCATACAGTGCCCAGGCATCTCTGCCACCAGCCCCACAGGCATTGCTAAGTGCTTCAGGCTCCCTGAGTCCTGAGGAGGTCCAGGCGGTGCAGAATTGGCTGCAGGTTGAGCCCAAATCAGAAAGACCTTTTATCATTGGGACCCAGGAACCCTGAGGGGAGGTTCCCTCCATAGAAGGAGCTGGAAGGGCCTAGGAGGTGATGTCGTCATGCCCCTCCCTGGACTCCAGGCAGGCATGGGGCAGGTGAAGTGCGGGCCACGCAGGGAGCTTGAGTCAAGCCCCTGCCCCTCACCTGTGGTGGGGCCCTGTGCAGTGCCGGCCACAGGCAGGGGAAATTCAAGGACGGGAGACGCCTTTCAGGCCCTGGCTGGGCGCTGGGGGGCTCTGCCTCTCTGCTGCCCCACCCCCCAGGTCGGTGCCAATCTTCTCCTTGCCACACCCACACCAGCCAGCCCCAGCCCAGCTCCCGCCACCTCCCCCTGCTGTGGGTGGCAGGGCACAAACATGCAGGCACACGAGGTGACGGGCCTGGCACAGTAGGCAGGAGAGGCCCGGAGCCCAGGGTATGTGGCACACGAGTGTGGCTGTGTGCATCATGTGTTAGTGTGTGTGACACTGCGTGTACTGAGAGTGGGTACAAGTGTGGAGGGGCCATGTGTGTGAAAGTGTATGTGGTTGACGTTATGTGTGAGTGTGCTTTCATATAGTAAGCGTGTGGATGTATATAAGAGCATGTATGAGTAAGAGTGTGGGCATATATGAACATGTGTGTAGTGTTGTGTGTGAGGATATTCACTCCCACTGTGTGTGGGGTGTACATGAAAGTGGATAGAAGCATCGTGAGCATGCATGTGCTTGGGAAATGGTGTCTTAGTACATAGGTGTGTGCATGTGTGGAAGTGTATGTGTTGGCATGTGCTTGTGTGTGGTTGCATGTATAAGGGATGTGTATACATGCATGTGTACATGTGTGAGACTGTCATGTGTTAGGTAGGTGGGAGGATGTGTGCACAAGTGTGATGTGCGTGTTGGGCAGGTGCATGTGCACGCGTGTGGGTGCTGGCGCAACTATCCTGATCACAGCTGGGCTGTCACGGGGTCGGGAGGTGAGGCCAGAGCCGGGAGGCCTGGGCGGTCTAACCGTGCAGAAGGAACCTCGCGCCTGTGTCCTGCTGGAGCTAATTTCTGGGCAGTTCTGTGACCATTGCATCACATGCGTGTGGTTGCATGTCAGGGTCACACCGCATCAGCCCTGCACAGAGCGCATTCTGTAGGTGCCAACTCCACCCTCACAGGCCCACACACCCGGCTCTTCAGCTCACGACCCCACGTGCCCACTGGGCCACGAGCCTGTGGGGTCAGGGGTGGCCCAGCGAGCAGGTGCCCCAGCCGGGCACAAGTCCCCTGGCTCCCGCCGAGCTTCCGGGCGGAGGCCGGTGTTCCCGGGCTCCGTGAGCAGACACCTGCTCCGGGAAGCACGCTAACCGTTCCCAGATGTCACTGGGCTCTGACGCCCAGAGAACGGGGTGACTTTGTTACAAGGAAACCTCTCCCGACCCATGGAAGGAGTCCGTGTCTCCAGAGAGTCTCAGTGCCGCGGCGCAGGGCCTGGCCGGGAGGAGCAGCGGCTCACGGCCGGGCCTGTCTTGGCAGGAGAACGTGTCCCTGGCCGACATCCTCTCCCTGCGGGACAGCGGCCTCAGCGAGCAGGAGGCCTGGGCCGTGTGCCTGGAGTGCAGCCTGTCCATGCGCAGCGTGGCGCACGCAGCCATCTTCCAGACGCTGTGCATCACGCCCGACACCCTGGCCTTCAACACCAGCGGGAACGTGTGCTTCATGGAGCAGCTCAGCGGTGAGGCGGCAGCGGGCGGGTGGGTGGCTGCAGGGTGAACGTGGGCGCCGGCGCAGCCAGAGGACCTGGGGCGCGGGCGGGAGGACCGGCCGGGCAGCCCTGGGCGGGGGCTGCAGCCTCACTCCTCGGAGGGGCAGAGGTGCCGGCCTGGCGTCCCTCCTGGTCCCTGGGCCCGTCCGGCTGGCCCCGCAGGGGTGGACGCGGCGCCTCCCAGGTGAGACTCCCAAGCTGCGAGCCGTGGCAGGCAGCCGTGCCCTGCCCTGCCCTGCCCTCCATGCCCTGGGTCCCTCCTCCTGGGGCCCCGCAGAGCCCTGGTGCTCCCACCTGCAGCCAGGCCCAGGGCTATGGTTGCGACTGCCTCAAATGCTCAGTGCCGTCCTGGGTGCCGGAGGGAGAGGACTCGGCTGCCGGTCGGCGGGTCCCTCCGCGGGCGCCTCATGGACGAATGACCCTTCTCTTTGCTCCCCAAGATGACCCTGAGGGCGCCTTTGTCCCCCCAGAGTTCGATGTGACCGGAAACACCTTTGAGGTGAGTGGGGCAGGTGGGTGTGCCCTCCTCACCTTCCCCTTCAAGTTCACCCTTGGGGTCACCACGTGGAGTCGGCCTCTGCCAGTCCGTTCGGGAGTCTGGGGGCAGGGCTGCCATTGGGGGCGCCCACCTTGTCCCCCGCCGGGGCACCCCACAGACAGTCCCAGTCACAGCTCCGCCTGCGGGAGCAGTGGCTCCCATCACGTTTGTCGTTATTACACTTTCGTGCCGTGTTTTCTGGATGCAAATCCACACACGTGACAGGAAAAGCTCTTAAAACTCCCGGGGACGATGGGCAGGCGCCGTGGCTCCCCCGAGGCCTCTAGGTGGGGACCATCCCCAGGGCCGCCCCACTGGGCTTTTTTTTTTTTTTTTTTGAGACAGACTCTCACTTTGTTGCCCAGGCTAGAGTGAGTGCCGTGGCGTCAGCCTAGCTCACAGCAACCTCAATCTCCTGGGCTCAAGCAATCCTCCTGCCTCAGCCTCCCGAGTAGCTGGGACTACAGGCATGTGCCATCATGCCCGGCTAATTTTTCCTATATATATTAGTTGGCCAATTAATTTCTTTCTATTTGTAGTAGAGACGGGGTCTCGCTCTTGCTCAGGCTGATTTCGAACTCCTGACCCCGAGCGATCCGCCCGCCTCGGCCTCCCAGAGTGCTATGATTACAGGCGTGAGCCACCGCGCCCGGCCTCCGCTGAGCTTTCGAGGCCTTCGTGGTGGCCGCTGGGCCAGGCGGCCCCCAGGGCACGAGGGCATCGGCTCGGCCGCCGGGCCTTGGGCTCCCACTCCGTCCCCTGGCACTGTCTGTCCGTCCGTCAGAGCCGTCTGTCCGCGGGGCTGAACTGGGCCCTGATCCAAGGGCCACGGGGAGAGCAGAGCCTGAGTCCCAGCTCGGAGCAGGGCCGGTCTGGCCAGAGCACAGAGCCCGGGAGAGCAGAACCCCACTCCGGCCGCCCCGAGCGGCACCTCCTCAATCTGGGGGGAACCAACCGTCTGGGTGACGGTGCCAGCTCAGGAGCTCTGATCCCAGAGGGGAGTTTCCTCATGCGCTGCCCGCTGCGTCCCCGGTGCCCGTGAGTGGCAGACGCCCAGCGAACCTTCGGCCACTCAGCCTCCGCGGCCCAGGGCCCCATCCTCTCCCTCCTGAGCACGCGGCGGCGCCCCAGCCGGCCTCCCTCCACCCCTGCCCTCTGCCAGCCAAGCCCAGCCAGGCAGCCCAGCGCCCCCACCGCCTGGGGGCCGCCCACCCCCTTGTCCAGCTCCTGCTCCGTCCAGCCGCCTCCTGCTGCCCTGGGTGTGGACGCCCTGGCTCCGAGAGGGGCTCTCCCTGCCGGCGGGACCCCCGGAACGTGCTTGAGCTGCTGCTCTTAACGGCCAGACGCTGGCGTCTCGCTGGGTCACCGGCTGTGCCGGGAGGTGACCCGGGACCCCCCACCCACTCCCCAGAATTGTGCCACACAGAGTTGGGGGCCCCCAGGGAGACGGAGCCCGGCCCAGGCCCCCCACGAGTCTTTAAGGACCTTCAGCGGCGCGGGCAGGTGGCAGCCCCCCGGGGGTCGGGAGGCCACAGGGGCTGGCATCGCGGGCCGAGGTGCGGGGCAGAGACTGCGGCCGGCCAGGCCCAAGGTGGTGCCCGGCAGGGGCTGGTGCCAGCGGGGAGGGATGGGGCACCGGACAGCAGGGAACCCAGGACGCAGGGCAAGTGAAGGGCATCAGGGCCGGGCTCCACGAAGGTCAGTCTGGTCCCCGGAGGGACTTGTGCTGTGAAAAGGCTGGCGCCCGGGGCCGAGGCGGCTCACACGGAGAAGCACCAGGTCCTCGGCTACGTGTGCGTGCGGCGTTTGCACATGTGCCGTGTCCAGGCGAGAGGCCCGTCAGTGTGGAGATGGCGTGTGCCGAGCGCCCTCTGGGGGGTGGGGCTGCAGGGGGAGACTCAGTTTCCCCTCTGCAAAGCTTTTTATCTTACTCAGATACAACTTCCGAGCAGAAAAAGCAGTTGAGGCAGACCAGGCGCGGCGGCTCACGCCTGTAATCCCAACACTCTGGGAGGCCGGAGCGGGAGGATCATTCGAGCTCAGGATTTGGAGACCAGCCTGAGCAAGAGCAAGACCCTGACTCTACTAAAAATAGAAATAAATTAACTGGCCAACTAAAAATATATAGAAAAAATTAGCTGGGCGTGGTGGCGCATGCCTGTAGTCCCAGCTACTCCGGAGGCTGAGGCAGGAGGATTGCTTGAGCCCAGGAGTTTGAAGCTGCTGTGAGCTGGGCTGACACCACGGCACTCTAGCCTGGGCAACAGAGACTCTGTCTCAAAAAAAAAAGTTGAGGCGGAATCGGTGACACTGGATGGGCAGGGCCAGTGGCGGCACTCCTGGACAGAGACCCTGGCAGGGGTCTCAGTGGGAGGGGCAGCTGGGCCTGGGGTCCCGTGACATGGGGCTTCCAGCGAAAGCCAGACAGTCTGCAGGTGACCCCGGGCCTCGCCACAGCTGAGGGTCATGTGACCACCCGGGGGGCCTGGGCCACCCGGCCCCCCCCAGCAGCAGCGGCAGGTCCAGTTCAGGTGGGCGCCATGTCCACTTGGCCAGCCTCGGACTAGCGTGGACACGGGGGTGGATGGGGACCAGCCTCACCTCTGGAAGGGGGCGTGGTGCGGTCCTGGCCTCCACACGTGTGCTGGGACCTGCCTCCCTGGGCTCCCCTCCTGTCAGAGCGTGGGATGGTGACGCCCGTGTGCTGTTCGGGATGAGGCGGCCATGCCTTCACACGGGCCCTCAGGCCACAGCTGAGAAGGCCCGTTTTCAAGCACAAGCACAGCCCGTCTTTCCTCTTGCCGAAATCCAGCGGGAGGGACACGCCCCGCAGAGAGAGCTCAGCCCTGCAGAGGGGCCGCAGCCTCAGGGAGGGGGTCCAACATCTGCCCCGCAGGGTGGGGGTGGGGGAGGGCGGCGTGGCGCAGGCGTGTGCCCGGCGCTGACGGCCCCGCCGTGCCGCAGGCTCACATCTACTCCCTGGGGGCCACGCTGAAGGCGGCCCTGGAGTACGTGTCGGAGCCCACGCTGGAGCCCAGGCTGAGCCGGGACCTGGAGGCGCTGCTGGGCCAGATGCAGGCTGAGGACCCCGGGGCCCGGCCCGACCTGGAGGTAGGCGCTCGGCCGCGCCCCACTCCTCGGGGCAAACCCCGGCCCGCCCCCGCTGCCACATGCACTGCACACATGTGCACGCACACACACGGGCCCGCGGCTCCCTTGGGTCCCGGGACCAGAACTTGGAGGTGCCGCGTAGTGTTTGAGCGAGGGCTTGACTCTTCCTGCACGTGTTTGTTATGAAAGGCTGGGCTCGTGACTGTCATGGGCCGAACGGGACCTCCCATAACGCCGGACGGGGGTGCAGAAAACGGGCGGGGGGTGGGCGGGTCCTGGGGGCTGTGTCCTCTGTGGAGGGCAGGCCTCCTCCCTGGCGAACCCCGTCCTGTCCGCAGAGCATCATCGCGCTCTGCGAGGAGAAGATGCAGCTCACATCCTCCTGCCGCCTGTGCCGCAGCCTCTCGGCCGTGGGGAGGAGGGTGCTCTCCATCGAGTCCTTCGGAGCACTGCAGGGTGAGCGCTCCCGGACCCACACACGTATGTGTTTGCATGTGTGCATACACATCGACACATCTGTGCATGTGTGCACATGTAATGTGCCTACACGTGTGCACATGCATACATGCAATGCACACATATACACATGCATGTGAGTGTTCCCACTCACATACACACGCATATATACATACACACACACCCACTTACACAGACGTGTGCACACGTACCCATACTGCACACACATTAACACAGATCACATACACACTCACATTCATACTAATGTAATCACACATCTTATAAACATCTGCATTGACACACAATCACATTCACATAGATCACATGTGTACCCCTGTACACGCACACATTTACACTCACTCACGAAGTCACAGATATATGCAGATTCATGTGTGTCTATACTGCACCCTCCCAGGTGAGCACACTCTCATTTACATGCCCACACTGAAACACACATGTTCACACGTGCATACACGTTCACACTGTGCACACGCTCGCATGTCCACGTTCGCACTCAGTCTCAGGGGCAGCTGGCAGTTTTGCAGACACCAGGCCACGAGAGCTGAGGTCAAGGTCACGTCCGGAAGTGACGGACACTAATGCTGGTCACCCCTCTGGGTCCCCCGGGCTCAGCGAGTGGGCGTGGTCCGTCTCACAAGCCGTCTCCTTCTGCCAACGCCGCACGGCAACTGCTGCCGCAGCGTCAGGGATCCCCATCTTTCCTCTTGCCGAAATCCAGCGGAGGGACACGCCCTGCAGAGGCACCGCGGCCTCAGGGCGCGGGTCAGCATCTGCCCCTCGGGGTGGTGGGGAAGGGCGGAGTGGCGCAGGCGTGTGCCTGGTGCTGACGGCCCCTCCGTGCCGCGGGCTCACGTCTACTCCCTGGGGGCCACGCTGAAGGCGGCCCTGGGGTGCGTGGCATGGTCCCATGTCGTCTCAGTGCCTTGGCACAGACGGCACCTGCACACCGTGGCCTGCGCACGGGGGCGTGGGGCCTCGGGACAGCGGTGCTGAGGCCGTAGCCGCACACAGCCTCGCAGCGGCCGGCGGCCTTGTCTTGCCGAGTAGGTGGCTTTTCCAGCCCCGCCAGCAGCTGCACTGCCGCGGCCCAGGCGGGCGGCCACCAGCGTGGGAGGGCGCGGCGTGACGCGGGCTAGAGTCCCCAGAGGGGCTGCGAGAGTCCGAGCCGAGAGAGTCCCAGCGAGTGTGGAGCCTGCCAGCCAGGACGGCCGTGGCCAGATTCAGTGTCATCGTGGCGACTGTCACTGTGTGCCATGATGGGAAAGTGACTGCCTCGGCCGAGATAATTAGCCAACCCAGGGCTCCCGTGGGAGCCTCCGGCGGAAGCCTGGCCTGGCCCGGGGGAGGGGGAGGCCCCGAGCGGCTTTAATTAGCCAGGACCATGTGACGGGAGAGGCGGGATTGGCGGTCGGCCCTGTCCCCTGGGCACCTGTGCTGGTGTCCTGGAGGTGGTGGGGCTGGGGACGCCATCCGGCCGGGGCCCTCTGGCTCCGTGGTAACCGCGTCCTGCTTGTGCGCAGATGTCGGGGAGACCCCCTGGAGGGAGAAACCTGCTCCAAGAAGCGCAGGGCCCAGGAGGCCGCCCGGAGACCGGGGTGCTGACCCAGAGCCCCTGCCCCAGCGCCGTCCGCCTGCAGTCCCAGAGCCGGAGACCAGCCCCAGGCCCTCACCGCCCAAGCCCCTGCTGGCCCCCTCCATGAGGAACGGGGAGGGCCACAGCCGGGGGGGCCTGGCCAGCCTCTTCCTGGACACCAGGGGCCCCCTGGGCGAGTTGGACCGAGACCTGCTCAGGAGGGGCCGGCTGAGGAAGGTGCAGACTTTCCCCAGGCTCCTGCCCGACGGGCCCGAGGCCAGCGCCCTCCCCCTGCCACTGACCGGCTTGAAGAGCCAGCTGCTCACCTCTGAACTCTTCCCTCCGGACCCTGGGAGGGTCTTTCCAGATGGGGAAAATGGCCCTTCCAGCTCCAAGGCGCAGCCCACGTGCAGACTGTGGCCCGAGCCGGAGCCCACATCCCGGCTGGGAGGGGCTCCCCAAGCAGGCCTCAGCGGGGCCGGGGGCCCGGGGACGCCCGAGGCTCCATGCCCCGGCCAGGAGCCGGCAGAAGAGAGATCCCCGCCCTGTCCCGCAGACCCACGAGAGGCAGGCCCTGAGGGCCAGACACCCGGGGGTGACGAGGGGATTCCGGAAGCAGCCATGCAGCCGGCAGGTGCAGCCTCGGAGCAGGTGGGTGAGCAGGTGTCGTAGGGCTGGGCCGGGTAGGCGGCTCGAGGGCAGCAGGGGGTGTCCATGCCCGAGCGCCCCCAGGGCGTCCCCAGCGACGCTGGGATCCTGTGCAGCTGCCGGGACGGCCCTGGGAAGGTTACCTCGGAGGTACCACGGTTACCACGGAGCCACGTCCTCTGCCCCTGGTGACGGCGGAGGATTGTCTGGAGCCAAACCTCGGGCAGGCTTGGGTGGTTTTGCGTCACCACGGGCGGTCTGAGTGGCCGGGCCCTCGGGCCTCTGCCTCTGCGTCCTCGTGAGCTGCTCATCAGGGCAAGGACCCCCGAGCCGGGGCCCGAGGACCTCCTGTGCCACCAGGGCCTCCTTCCCGCCAGGCCGCTGACCCACAGTCCCGGGCCTCACTCGCTCTTACCTCCTGTGAGCCTGTGGGGTCCTCTCTGCCGGGCTCAGTGTGCACACGTGCGCCCTGCCACCCTGTCCTGTGCTACCCACCCGTTTCCCGCACCCAGGCGCCTCACAACAGCCCACCTTCCAGGTGGGTAAACTGAGGCACGGGGTGGCTAAGCCCCCGTCAGAAGGCGGCACTGCCGAGGGGTGGAGCTGAGGTCCCGGGATCGGGATCGGGGCCGCCGGGGCCTCAGCCCGCAGCGCAGGGCGAGGTCACAGGCAACAGGGCTGCCCCAGAGCCAGGGGCCATCGCCGGGTCAGAGCTTGGGCTGGGGCCCATACGTGACACTTGTTGGCGAGGGAGGGCGGGCGCCAGCTGCCCCACGTTTCAGCCCCGAGAGGCGCCAGGGCCTGGACGCGGGTCTCTGCTGAGCCTGCACCTGCGGCCCGAGGCTGGTGGCTTCAGTCCTGGCTCTCCATGCGGCCTCGGAGCGGGCGGGGCGCTGCCCTCAGCCAAAGCTCTTTGGACTCCAGCCGTGCGCGTTAAAACACATGTAACAGGCCGGGCGCGGTGGCTCATGCCTGTAATCCCAGCACTCTGGGAGGCCGAGGCGGGCGGATCGCTCGAGGTCAGGAGTTCGAAACCAGCCTGAACAAGAGTGAGACCTCATCTCTACTAAAATACAGAAAGAAAATTAATTGGCCAACTAAACATATATAGAAAAAATTAGCCGGGCATGGTGGCGCATGCCTGTAGTCCCAGCTACTCGGGAGGCTGAGGCAGGAGGATGGCTTGAGCCCAGGAGTCTGAGGTTGCCGTGAGCTAGGCTGACGTCTCGGCACTCTAGCCTGGGCAACAAAGCGAGACTCCGTCTCAAAAAAAAAAAAAAAAAAAAAAAACGTAACATGAAACCTACCATTTTACCTGCTTTAAGCGCACGGAGCGTCACGCGTGTTCACCCGTCTCCGGGACACTGTGTCGTCCGCCCCACGCCAGACACTGCTCCTCCCCAGTCCCAGCACCTTCCTCCACTCCCTGTCCCTGTGAGTCTGACGCCCGCCTGGCAGCCACAGTGCTGCCCTGTGGGGACCGGCCACTAGCACAGCGTCCTCAGGGTCCTCCACGCCGCAGAAAGTGCCGGAATCTCCTTCCACTCTGGGGCTGGACAATGTCCCACTCTGCAGGGGGACCAGCTGCACATCCGCACTGGACACGGGCTGCATCCCCACTGGCCCTGGGACTGGCCGGTGCTGCGGGGACATGCATGTGCGTGTGCCTGAGTCTCTGCTCCGCTTCCCTGGGTCCTCGTGCAGCAGCAGGACCGCCGGGTCACACGGTCACTGCACTCCCCGTCCTCTGCCGTGGGCACCTGGGACTTTCATCCCCGCCAGCAGCCCGCAGGGCTCCGGCCCCGCGCCCCTGCCAGGCTTGTCTCGGCGTCGGCGCAGCTGGGTGGTTCTCGCCTCTGACCTCGCCCCTCTCCCCGCAGCCGGCGTCCCTGCAGGACGTCCTGTCCCGGCTGGGCCGGCCCCTGCGGGAGTACGAGCTGTGGGCCCTCTGCCTGGCCTGCCTGGGCGCGCTGCGGACGCTCCCCCAGCACCCAGGTGACGCCTCCCCCACCCGAGGGGCCCTGGGGGGTGGGTGCTCACAGGTCGGCCTCCCAACCAGGCCGTGATAGAAACGGGGGCCACACGTCCCCAGCGGGGCGACGCTGTCCCCAGGGAGGGAATCTCACCGTGCTGGTCTGTGTCCCCCCAAAGCCCGACCTGCCGGACAGCGGGACAGGTGGGCGGGACGTCGGTGGCATTGCCCTGCTCAGGGGTGGGCGAGGACAGTGTCCAGGGGGCTGGGGGTGTCAGAGGTCCACGGCCACCCGAGCCTGGCGTCCCCACGCTGTGCACCCACAGCCCTGGGGCGGCCTCAGGAGGGACCCGTGACCCCCAGGGCACAGCCGCAGTGCTGGTGCTGGCCGCCACTGCCCAGGGCCGCGTGCCCGTGTGGCCGGGCTGCCCGCCCGGCCGGGTCCCCGCGGGCCCAGAGAGCAAGGCCACGCCTGTGCCCACCGCTGACTGCAGCTCTGTCGCAGCCTTCCTGCGCCTGGACTCCGTGCTGCTCGCCGAGGACGGCGCCGTGCTCCTCAGGCCGCCCCCTGCAGACGGTGGGTGTCGGGGGCTCCCCCAGGGCCGGGGTCCAGCAGCAGCTGGGACGGGGAGGCTAAGCAGGCTCTTCTCCCGCAGGCTCCTACGACTCCTTCTTCCTGGCTCCCGAGCTGGCAGAGCAACGGCTGGTGACCGAGAAGGTAACTGGGCCCCCGGCCCCGGGCCAGCCCGTGGACAGCGCTGGCCGCGTGTGCCAGAGCTGCCCTCCTGGCTCTCTGAACCAGGGGCCGAGCCTTCATCAGTATCTGTGCCGCACTCGTTAATCATCGCACTATACAAACTATGCTTGCAACTGGATAAATTGTACTCAAAGCTAAGGTAGGGGCCGGGCGCGGTGGCTCATGCCTGTAATCTCAGCACTCCGGGAGGCCGAGGCAGGCGGATCATTTGAGCTCAGGAGTTCGAGACCAGCCTGAGCAAAAGCAAGACCCCGTCTCTGCTAAAAATAGAAAGAAGTTATCTGGACATCTAAAAATATAGAAAAAAATTAGCCGGGCATGGTGGCGCATGCCTGTAGTCCCAGCTACTAGGGAGGCTGAGGCAGGAGGATCGCTTGAGCCCAGGAGTTTGAGGTTGCCTTGAGCTAGGCTGACGCCACAGCACGTTAGCCTGGGCAACAGAGTGAGACTCTGTCTCAAAAAAAAAAAAAAAGCTAAGGTAGGTCTTCCACTCTGGGAGCTGCCAAAGGAGCGGGAAGGAGCAGGTTAACAGGTGTTTTTAGACATTAACTGCCCTTCTCAGCCACACACCACACAAACACTGTGCCGCCCCACTCCCCCCAGGCCGGCCAGAGGAGTGTGGAACCTGGACCCACCCTCGTGAGCCTGCAAAGTGGCACCTGACACCTGCCCCTCGTCCCAGCGCAGGAATCAGGGCCTCCCCCTGCCCCCAGCCTGCACTGTGGCCCCCGCACACTGTAGGGGGAGCCGTAGGCAGCCTGGAGTCCCCCATCGGCGACAAGCCCCCTCCCAGCTGGGGGAGCAGGGCTGGGCAGGGGGCAGCCATGACCCCCCCAGCAGTGGTGAGACCCCCCACACACACTGGCAGTTACAAGGTGGTCCCTCCCCTGCCTGACAAAAGGGGAGGTTAAGTCAGATCTGGAGTCTGACAGCATCAAAATACCTGGATTCCCTCAGAAAGCACCTGCCGTGCTAAGACCCAGAAGATCCCAAAGTGGATGGAGAAGGTGGCCGCCGACCCCAAGGTGACGGAGACGAGGAAACCGCTGGAAAGGACGTTGGAGCAGCATCGTAGAAACCTTCCGGTGGGCCACGGCAGACACGCCGGAACCAAATACAAATGGGCGTCTCCGCCAAGACACAAGATGAAAAGAAAAAACAAATGGAAATGTTAGGGCTGACTTCCTAAAAAAAAAAAGAAGAATGGGATTAATTAATAGCAGAGCAGAGAGGACAGAGGAGAGAACTGGTGGAACGGAAGACAGAAGAACAGAAATTACGCAATTTAAACACAGAGAGAACAGACCAAGGAAACACAGAGCCTGAGGGACTTGTAGGACTGTAACAAAATATGTGACATTCTCGTCATCGAAGTCACGACGGAGAGGAGGAGGGACAGGGGACAGAAGTGCTCAGAGAAATATGGCGGAAAACTTCCGATCATGGCAAAACACACAAACCTACGGATTCAAGAAGCTGAGAAAGTCTCAAATGTGATGAATCCAAAGAAATCCACACAGACACATCCCAGTCAAACCCCCGAACACTGACGACCCCCACAAAAGAGGAGAGAAGCCCCAGCTCTCTTGTACCCATGGGGGCGGCTCAGATGCCGCCAGACCTTACACGAGAAGCCAGGCTCTGGGGGGCCGTGCACGTGTCTGGCTCTGAAAGCACCGTCCACCCGGAACCTGCCAGCCCCAGAAAAGACAGCCTTCAGGAAGTGAGGAGCCTCGAGCCACCCTCAGATGCAGGGAGCTGAGAGTTTGCCCCAGCAGATCTGTTCTAAAAGAACGGCCAGTGGAAGTTATTTAAGCAGAAAAAAAACTGATCAAAGACGGAATCTTAAAATACCAAGCAGGAAGGAAGAACACACTAAGCAGAAACATGGGCAGATACAGTCGAATGCTCTGAATCATGTTTGTGGTCAAAGGAGAAATTACAGCAGCTTGATGTGGTTCTAAATGTATGCGGAGGAAATATTTAAAACCATTACTTCGTGCACGGGGAGGGCAGCAGGAGGTGAGGGCAGGTAAGTCTTGCACACGTCACTCAGACCGGTAAGTGTGGACGCCTGTGGGCCGTGATCAGTTAGGAACATACAATCTAGTACCAACACCAACCGCTAAAAACCTGTACACTGTGACTCAGACATACTCTAAAAAATGCTATTGGTAAATCAAAATGGAATTCTAAAAACTGATCAAGTAACCCACAAGAAAGAAGGAAAAAGAAAACAGAAACTAAAAACAGACAGATTGGCAGAGTGATTTTTTTTTAAAAAAAAATGACCCAACCATATACTGTTTACAAGAAACTCACTTCAAATAAAATAATATAAGTAGGTTGAAAGTAAGAAGGGTTGAAAAAGATATACTGCACGAACATTAACATAAAGAAGGCGAAGATGGCTGTGTTGATACCAGGTAAAGAGGACTTCAGCGCAAACACAAAGAGGATGTTCTACAGCAGTGAAGCGTCGATCCCCCAAGAAGACCCTGCAACACCCAATGCACCTGCTCAGATCACGGAGCTACAGGGAATTGTGAAGCGAAACCAACAGAACTGAGAGAGAAATAGATGAGTCCACAATTATAGTTGGAGACTTCAGCATCCCTCTCTCAACAATTGGTAGAATAATATAGAAGGGTACAGACAAACTCAACGAGGTCAGCCAACAGGCTCTAATTAGCAGCTAAAGAACATTCCGGCCGGGCGCAGTGGCTCACACCTGTCATCCTAGCACTCTGGGAGGCCAAGGTGGGAGGATAGCTGGAGGTCAGGAGTTCAAAACCAGCCAGAGCAAGAGTGAGACCCCGTTGCTACTAAAAATAGAAAGAAATTAGCTGGACAACTAAAAATATATAGGAAAATTAGCCGGGCACGGTGGCGCATGCCTGTAGTCCCAGCTACTGGGGAGGCTGAGGCAGGAGGATCGCTTGAGCCCAGGAGTTTGAGGTTGCTGTGAGCTAGGCTGACGCCACGGCACTCTAGCCCGGGTGACAGAGTGAGACTCTGTCTCAAAAAAAAAAAAAAAAACAAAAGGAAAAGTATTCACTGAGAATCACTCAGCTCCATGGAATTTACGAAGCAAGCGCGTGAACCTGCACACCACACACCCCTTAGATCAGTAAAATGTCGAATAAGCTCACGTCTGTCCACAGTTGTTTGTGCGTTTGCCCAGAGAGCCTGTTGTTGGCCACTTAGCGGCACAGCACTGGTTGGGAGTGACTCCCGGGAGGCCCAGCCAGGCCGTCACACCTGAGTGCTTAAAACCCAAAAGGGGGTTGGGGGAGGGGGCTGCTTATTAAACGCAGGTTCCCAGGCCAGGCCCCACCCCCGGCTCCGAAGTGAGGGTGGGTGGGGCCACCAGGCTCGGGCCCCCGTGCAGGGCTGTGCCTCAGTGTCCCCTGCAGGGGATGGGTCTGCAGGGCACAGCGGCCACCTCTGCTCTCTCTGCTGCCCGCCCAGGCCTCTGTGTACTGCGTGGCCGCCGTCCTGTGGACCGCGGCCAAGTTCGGCGTCCCCCGAGACCGCAAGCTGGCCCTGCCGCGCAGGCTCAAGACCCTCCTCCTGGACATGGCCCGGCGCAGCGCCCCGGAGCGGCCGTCCGCGGCCGAGGCCGTCAAGGTAACCACTCGGCAGCCGTGGCCCCAACTCGCAGTCCACGGGCCTCGGCGGCGGCCACAGTCTCCAGGCTGGGCCGGCAGGGGCCGGGAAGCAGCATTGGGGTCCTAAGAACAGTCAGCCTGGCCTCGGGGGAGGGCAGTGGGTTGTCTCAGCCACGGCCTGTCCACCTGGGCCTCCTTCTGGAGGGGGCCCGGGCTGGGGGAGGGGCCAGGCTGGGGGGAGGGGGGCCAGGCTGGGGGGGAGGGGCATGGGCTGGGGGCAGGGGCATGGGCTGGGGGGATGGGGCCCGGGCTGGGGGGGAGGGNGCCCGAGCTGGGGGGAGGGGCCCGGGCTGGGGGGGAGGGGGCCCGGGGTCCAGCTGGCGTCCCTGGGGGGCGGCTGTGGGCGCCGCGTGGCTGCCGGCCCTTTCTGGTGGATGCTCGGAGGAAGGACGGCCGTGGCCTGTCGCTGGAGTGAGCAGTGAGCGCCGCGGGCCCGGCGCCTTCTCAGACGGGAGCTCCACGGAACGGGGCTGGCGGCCGCAGCTCACCTGTCCGACGCGTGGACGACGTTCTCCCTGCTCTCAGGTGTGCGGCGCTTACCTGCTGCAGCGGGGCATGGACAGCAGGAAGGTCCTGGCCCACCTGCGGGCGTCCACCTGCGAGGTAGGCGTGCTCCGCGGCCCCGGCGCCCCTCCCCCCCAGCACAGGGGGTCCACCCCCCGGCGTCCAGGCCTCTGTGGCACCTGGGCCAGGCCCTGTGTCCTTCCGCCCAGGTCTGCCCGGAGGAGCAGAGCGTCGGTCTCCAGACGGCGTCCTCGGTGGTTGAGCTGAAGCCCAGTGCGGCGGCACCCGCTCCGGAGCCCAGCCCAGGTGGGCCCCCACCCCACACCCAGGCCACCCCACCCTGAGTGGACACAGCACCAACAGCTCCAGAAACCTGGGCCAGCGTGCCCAGCTCTCAGCCTCTCCCGAAACTCCCGGCTCACAGCTGCTCTGGCCTGCCCCCACCCCACACCCTCCCGAGCCCCCGTTCCAAGACCCCCAGTTCTCCTCCTGCCACTTGGAGTCCCCAGGTCTCAGTCCCCCCCCTCCCCCCGCCGTGCCGGCCTCTCTGGCCTGACCCGAGCACCAGCCCTCCCCCCAGCTTCAGCCACTCCCACCCCCAGCTCCAGGCCTGGCTCAGAGGGGCCCTTGGGGACCAGGGGACGGTGCAGGTGGCCCCACGGGGCAGGAAAGAGCAGCCGGTGGGCCCTGGGCTCCCAGACCCCCCACATCCAACACCCCTGTCCCCAGATTTCGTGCCGGTCAGCAGCGATGCCGGACTTGTGGCCGTGCCGGGGCTGGTGCCCAGCCAGCCCCCCAGCTGCCAAGGAGCCCCCCAGCTGCCAGCGGCCTTCTCCTCTGCAGCCACTCACCTCAGGCCCATCGCCCTCCCTCAGGATACAAGCCTCACCAGGTGAGTCTCCCGGAGCAGGTGGGTGCCTGAGTTTGGGGCTCCCTGCTAAGCTCTCTGCTCCCCCTGCAGGGACCAGCTTGTCTCGAGCCCGGGGCTGGCGGAGAGCAGGGAGGAGGGGAATGGCCAGCCGGAGGAGGGAGGCAGAGAGCGGAAGCACCCTCCTGAGACCCCCACCAGAGACAGCCTGGAGGCGCCTGGTCCTGCCGGGCCCTGGGGAGCAGCCCCAGAACCTCTCTCGGGGCCGGTGCTTCCAGACTGGGCCCAGGGGCACCCCCAGCCCCTGGCCCCCGAGAACCAGCTGGAGGGGGACTTGCTGGTGACTCCTGGCTCTGCTGTACCCCCCTTGGCCCTGAAGCCATCGGTGCTGCCCCTACAGCCAGGGACGGATGGGCAGATCCCACCGGCAGCCATTCCCGGGGGCCTCGGGCCGCGTCCCCCCACAAAGCCACCGAGGAGCAAGGCCACCGACCCCCTGGGCCAGGAGCCGGACGGCCCCCGACCAGCCTCCGGGGGCCCCGCCCTGGCCGGGGGGCGCACAGACAGCCCCGGGGGCTCCCCCGTGGCAGAGTGCAGGGACGGCATCCCCGAGAGGCCCCAGCCAGCAGACCACAAGCTCTGCCCGCCCGGCGTGGACGCCTCGCCACCCGCACAGGGGACCGCCTGCCCGTCACTGCAGGAGGCCACGCGCCTCATCCAGGAGGAGTTTGCCGTGGACGGCTACCTGGACAACGGGCTGGAGGCCCTGATCATGGGTGCGTGGGGAGGGGCGCAGGGCGCCAGCGGGACTCGGCCCTCCGGGGACCGGCAGGCGTGAGGGGCCGTGGCCCCCAGCCCAGCCCCACCTGACCGTGTCCCCGTCGCCTGGCTGCCCAGGGGAACACATCCTCGCCTTGAAAGACCTCACCTTCGCCACCTTCTGCGGCGCCATCTCCGAGAAGTTCTGCGACCTCTACTGGGATGAGAAGCTGCTACGGAGCCTCTTCAGCGTGGTCAACGGGCCGGCCTCGCCCTCCCTCGGGTGAGAGCTCGCAGGGGAGGTCCGCCGCGAGGCCGGACCCGCACTGTGCAGTCGGGGGGGGGGGGGGGCGGGGCCGGCCCCGGGGGG
>VSMD01038830.1:19215-49929 GCA_008750895.1 Mirza zaza | reverse complement strand
CACGAGGCCGAGGAACAGGGGCTCCCATGGGCAAAACAGTGGGAGTGGGGCCCACCGGGCCCACTGGAGCAGCCACTGAGAGACGGGATAAAGACATACAACATCAGAAGAAACAAAACACTCATTTAAAAAACTACCTCCCTTGCTGAAAGCCACCGTGATGGTTACCCTTCAGGGGAAGGGGTGAAGAGAAGGGAGCCTAGGAGGCTTTTGGGGTCCTGGTAATGTTTTGGGTCTTGGTCCAGGTGCTGGTTATACGTTGTGTTCCATTTGTGAAAATTCACTGAACTGTACATTTACAGCACGTGCACTTTTTAAAATGTTATAGATAGTTAAAAAGTTTTTTAGGCTGGGTGCCGTGGCTCAGGCCTGTAATCCCAGCACTTTGGGAAGCCAAGGTGGGAGGATCACTCGAGGTCAGGAGTTCAAGACCAGCTTGGGTAACACAACCTCTACAAAAAAAATTAAAAATGAGCCAGGCATGGTGGCACCCGCCTGTATTCTCAGCTACTCGGGAGGTTGAGGCCAGATGATTGCTTGAGCCCAGGAATTTGAGGTTGGAGTGAGCTATGATGATGCCACTGCACTCCAGTCTGGGCAACAGAGAGAGACCATGTCTCAAAAAAAAAAAAACAGGCGAGGTTTTTTGTAAAGTTTTAACTCACCTCCCTGCCCCTCCCCTTCCATTCCAGGGCCTCACTCACCTCGAGGACCCAGAGGAGTACGCACACCCATCTGGCCCATGTCTTGTGGGGGCCGAGGGACAGGGGTGCCCATCTTGGCAATCTCCTGCTGCCGTTCCTGCTCCAGTAACACGGCTGCCTGGGGGAGGGAAGTGGGAGTGAAAACAGCTTGAACACGCGTTTGGCAGGCAGCCCCTGGCAAATGCATTCTCTCGGCTGGGTTAATCGGCCCAAGGAGAATAATCAGGAACCACTCGGGTTCTGACGTCCCCTCCTCCCCCACACTCCCAAGCTGTGGATCCAAATGGAGCAGACGTCTCATCACAATGGAAAAGTCCTGGAACTAACGCCAAGGAAAACACTACCTTCTCTTTTCCAATGACAGCTTTCTTCCCCAGAAGATTAAATCACATAAAAGGACCTTTTGAGTTCTTTTCTTATACCTACCCCTCAACATCCAGCACATTCTGAGCACAGACAGTACTTCATACCTATTTCCATACTTGTTGCTTCTCATGCTTACTTTCTAGTACTCCTGAGTAATCCACTGGGTAACAACTGATACAACACACCTCTGGGCCCAAACATCTCACATAACATTCCCAAACTTAAACTCATCATATTTAGTCTAACAACAATACAAATGACTAAATTAGCCCAGAGACTTCTTCAGGGTACCTAGAATGATGTCACGTAGGACTAGTTGGCATCAGCAAACATTCTGTGTGATGAGCCAGACAGTAAATATTTTAGGCTTTATGGGTTGTTGTATGGATTGTTACATAGTCTCGGCTTGAGTTTTTTTTTCTTATAACCCTTTAAAAATATAAAAACCATTTAGCTCACAGGCCATACAAAAACAGGCCATAGGTCATAGTCCACCAATCAGGGGTGGGGAAGCTGCAGCCTTAAGGCTACATGTGGCCTTCTAGATCTTTAAGTGCAGCCTTTTGATTGAATCCAAGTTTTACAGAACAAATCCTTTTATTAAAAGGGGTGCAGCAGAGAAAGATGAAGCTTTTCTTGCCTCCTTTGGTGCTTAAAAAAGAAATATCTTGAAATCAGAAAGAAGACTGTAGGTTTCCCACCCCTGCATGGGAGAAATAGAATTCTTTGAGAGACACTAAAACTTAGTGACGGACGAGTTAACCTACAAGGAAAACATGAATGGTGTACCTCGTTTTGAGCACTAAGCATAATAAGTGATAGTCAATGAATTTGATGTTGAGGTCAAAGGTTACGGGGAGGGGCATTACCCGCTTCTGCTGCTCCAAAAGCTCATGTTCCTTCAGTGAATGATCTCCCTGCTAAGAAACAAAACAAAACCACAAAAAACAAGCTCAAACCAATGCCAATACCCCACTAGGCCATTCTGCCACAACTCTCGCTTCTTGAGATCCTCTTCTAGCCAAGGGCCTATGTTCTAGTCTCTAGTCCAGATCTTCCCAGAAGCCTTGGCCCCAGGATCCAGCTCTCGCTGAGATTCCACTCCCCCTTTGGGGACCTAATGATGAGGCCCAGGCCCAGGTTTCTACCTGCCCTACCTGCTTGGCACGCTCCTCTTGCTGCATCAGCAACGCCGCCTGCTGTTGTGCTAGCTTCAGCCGCTCCTCCTCTGACAGTCCCACAGGCTCACCCACACGGAGGGGAGGTGGGGGGCCCAAATTTGGGGGGTGGGCCATAGGAAAGCCAAGGCCAAGGCCTGGTGGAGGCGGTGGGGGTGGCGGAGGAGGTTGCAGAGGGGGGAGTCCCATCGGTGGCGGTGGCATGGGAATGCCAGAGAGCTGTGGAGAGAATATGACCATGAACTAGGAAGCATTTATCTATTTATTCCAGACATTTGTTGGGGATCTACCATGAGCCAGGTGTTGGGATTCAAAGTCAAATGACACAAAGTTCTTGCTCCCTATGAGAGAACACACTCCACAGCAGTACAAGAGAAGAGAATGTTAACTTTGGGGCACCAGCCAAATAATGCTATCGACTGTCTCCCTAGAAAAATACAAACACAGATTTTGCATACAATCCCAGGAGACTAGAGGACACCTCTGAAGGCCATCTAAGAACTCCCCAACCCACACACAGAGATCAATGAATCCCAGGTCAGAGCCGCTGCTTTAGAAAAAAAGAATCAAATCCTGAATTGGAAAAAATATGGAAGTTGAGAGAACTTAAATAAATAGAAAACACTGTGCAGAGGAAATGCAAACCCCAATGACTTATTAAATTAACGGAATATGAAATCAAATGAGGGAGCCCTCTATGTCTCGATGAATAACAAGGGAACTGTGCCCTGGGAGGGCAAAGAAGAGAGTGATTGCTTTTGGGTGAGGGAGGATCAAATCAGGCTTCCAGATATTCAAGCAGAATCTTAAATGACAGGTAGAATTTGGGGAGCAGACACTGAGAAGAAAACAAGTATCAGCACTGAAGAACCTCCAATTCTGTTCTTCCCTGTCCCATCTGCTAGTTATTACACATCCCAAGTACACTGCATGTGAGAGGAAGGGCTTGGAAGGGATCTTATAAGGCAGAACCACCTCCCTACCTGTGCTGACATGGGAGGAGGGGCAGCTTTGTCCCCATCTTCCCCTCTCAAAATCGGCCGATTCAGCACGATGCCAGTCTGCAAAAGAGAAAAGAGGACTCTAGGTCAGTCCCAAAGGAGCTCTTCCCCTAAGTTACATTCTCTCTCATTCATTCAACAAAATTTACCAGTGCGTGTCTCAGACTGAGAGCTGGAGAGAACCAAGATGGATAGAAGTGATTACAATAAAGCTGGCAAGGGCAAGAACAAGAAAAAAACGGCAAGCCTCTGCTTGGTGTGCCGAGGGAAGAATGAAAATACAGGCGTGAGGGGTGTTGAAGGCCTACTAAAGAAGCCCGGTCTATCCTGATGTCCCGCCAACACTTACCTGGCGAGTGTAGCTCTGCAGCCGCTCCACCAGCTCCTCGCGACTCCCTGCGGAGCAAAGCTCGGGATCAAAGGGGCAGGCCGGACCGGCCAGGTCAGGGCCCAGCAGCCCGCCTCCGCCCCCCGCCCCCGGGTCTCCCGGGTAACTGGGCTCCGCTTCTCCGCAGGCCCACGCAGCCCCCTCCTGACCTCCCGGGCCCCTCACCCTGGATCGGAGCCCCGATCTCTGCCAACTTGGCCTGCAGCTCCTGGGCAGCCCAGGCGCCATAATGCCCAGGAGGTGGCGGCGGCGGCAGCTGCAATTCGGCTTTGGGAGGCTCGGGGATCTCGGTCGCCATCTTAGCCGCAGGAAGGCGCGCGCCCCGCCCGGAAGCCCGGGCCAGCCTCCGGGCCCACTTCCCGGAACTTCCGGCGGCGGCGTCCGCCGCGTCGTCTCGATGGTCGGAAGGCGGTGCGCACCGAGGCCCGCCCCCAGCCGTCCGCGGGGAGACCGGATTCGCCACCGACGCGCTTTCTCTGACGGCCCGTCCGCGGCCCGGTCGCGTACCCTTCCAGGAGCCCCTGCGGGTGCACAGCCGGGCTGCGGCACCCGGGCGCTGGCGGCTGGGCCGGGAGAGCCGGTCCCGCCGGAGGGGGCGCTCTCGGCGGCTCACCGGCCGGCGCGCAGGCTCGGACTTCCGGCGCGACTCCCCGCCGGGCGAGGGAGGCCTGGGCCCGGGAGCGCCCTGCGAGCCCCGAGGGACTCATCCCCCGGCGGCCGCGCGTTGCGGGCGCCAGGCGGGAGGTTGGAGCCGAAGCCTGTGGCAAAACAGTGTGCGATTGTCCTCCCGCGCACCCCGGCCCACGCATGGATGAATGGGCTGAAAGGGGATCGGAGCCGCGAGAGGAGCGGCCCGCCCGGGCTGAGCTCCAGCTGCCGACCCGGGGGAAGGGCGACACTAAAGCCCCTTTTTCCACTGCCCAGGCCGGATCGAATGTGGTCTCCTTCGCTAAGCCTTCTCCCGCTTTCTTTTCCTTCCTTGCAGTTCCCATAATACATTCAAATCGCCACTCGTTAGGTCTTTCTTGCCCTTTCTCCCCTACCTCCATCCACAAAAACGTGAGCAGGGGCTTGATCTTTTCTGTCTCGCAGCACCTGGCGCTCAAAAGGCGCCCAATAAATGATCACTGAAAAAAAGAAACTTTCTGGCGACAGGATTTGTGCCTTTTTTTTTTTGTCTCAAAAATACGTCTGGACCTTTCTTTGCTCAGCCCCATCTGCTTACTGGCAGGGCCCACTCTGCCTCCCTCTCCCCGATCCACTCCCTGTGGCCTTTGGGGCCAGAGGTGGCTCCTGCAGTTGATCCTTGCCTCCCCACCTCAGCCACTAGCCCTGCCCTCTGACTGACAGCCAAACTCACTGTGTGAGTTCCTCTGTGTGTGTGTGTGTGTTAGGGTGTTAGGGAGAGGGCAGACTCAAGTGAAGTTGTCTCATTTCCTCCACACTCACACCGTTAAGATTTTTTCTCTAGCTAGCTTCTTGTCACCAACTGAAGTAGCTGGGAGCAAGGAAAAAAGAATGGGCCATCAGGCCAGGTGCAGTGCCTCACACTTGTAATACCAGCATTATGGGAGGCCAAGGCTGGAGGATCACTTGAGATCAGCCCGGATAACATATCGACACCCTTTCTCTACAAAAAATAGGAAAATTAGCCAGGCATGGTGGCACATGCCCTAGTCCCAGCTACTCAGGAGGCTGAGTCAGGAGGTTCCTTTGAGCCCAGGAATTTGAGATTGCTGTGAGCTATGATGACACCACTGCACTCTAGCCTGAGCTAGAATGAGACCTTGCCTAAAAAAAAAAAAAGAATGGGGCAGAGGGGGGAGGAGGGGAGGGGCAAAAACTTGCCTAACGGGTACAATGAACACTGTTTGGGTGATGGGCACACCTGTAGCCATGACTCAAGCATTACAAAAGCAATCCATGTAACCAAAAATATTTGTACCCCCTTAATATTTTGGAAAAAAATTGGGCATCAGATCTAGGAAAGGTGAGGTATTTGAGCAGAAAGGACTGGGCCAGCAAAGGGTGGCTCACATCCTAGCACTGACTGGGAAGTTCTCTTCCTCCTACCAAAGCCTTGACCCTCCCCCCCTTCCATCAACATCACTATCTCAGGCTCCTGCTGCTACTCCAGGAGGGGAAGCCAAACCCAGAAAGGACAGCACAGAAGAAAGGTGTTCTTCCCTCCCGCTTGTCAGCTCACTCAGGCAGACCCTTTCTAGCCCAAAGGAAGGCTCTTCTGCTTCCAGTACCTGGGACAGTGCAGAGCAGGTCACCTGAGGCTGGAGGCCCCAAGGTACAAGTAGGTGTGGGTTGGGGGGGAGAGGGAGGGGTCTCTGAGGCAGAATAAACTAAGGGCTACGGGTGGGGCCTCATTTTATCACCACAGCCCTGGGAGGCAGGCAGGGTAACCCCCTTCCCTTTGCACAGAGGGGAAGATTGAGGGGCAGAGAGAAGATGACCTGCCTTAGGGGCCAAACTGGGGCCATGAGCATTTCCTTCTACTGAGAGTCCCATTCCCTTCCCTTCCTTAACAAGGACCCTTACAAAACACCTACCTATGCCTGTGGGCCTAAAAAGCAGCGGCATCTGGCCCCTTCCAGTCCCAGCTTTGGGTGGCTACCCTAGCTCCAGGATCCATGACTTGTCAAGTCCAAAGTGAAGGAGAAAGCAGGGGTGCCGCAGAACTAAATGTGGGGCTCTTGGTGTCTGGCAAGGCTTTGGGAGGTGCTTCCTCCCGGCTCCCAGGTGCTAGGGGCTAAGGACCAAGACGGGAGTTCACAAGGAGCCTTCAAGAGTATCACCTCTGCTGTCTGGGAACCGCTCCAAGAACAGCTTCCCATTTTAAAGCTGGAAGCAACAGGGCTCAGGGAGTTGACTCATGACTCTGAGACTTAATAGCAGAACCAACATTGAACTTGGGTTCTCTTGCTTCCTGGTGCACGGTGCCTGGGCAAGGGTCCCTTCCAGTCTCACCAAAGCTCTGGTCACCAGTGAGTGGGTCTGGAGTCCTAGTGATGTGGAGTGGGTGAGCAGCAGGGGGTGGCCTTGGAGGATGTTGGGGACAGGCTGAAAGGGAATTGCATGCATGAGGGCAGATGGGACCAGACAAGGCTGGGGCTCCACCCCTCTAGGGAGATGGACAGAGGAGGAGAGTTGGGAGGGAGGATGGGGGTGCCTGTAAGTGTACCCGTGTCTCTAACTTACCCAGGAAAAAGGCTCTACTAGCCACAGGATGACCAGTGGGGCCCAGGAATACCCAGCAATGCCAGAGTATCCAGACACCTTCCCGGCCTCAGTTTCCCCTTCTGTTGAGTGAGAGAAGGGAGCTGGCCACATCGGCGTCAGACTCTGCAAGGCTGCGGGAAGAAGATGCTTGCTTCGGAAGCCACCACGGGGAGAGTGTTCACTGGCAGCAGCAAGCCAGGGAATCCCTCTCCCCTTCCCGCCTTCTTTCCCCTCCCTCTCCCCTGCTCCCCGCCTGGCCCCGCCCCTGCCCTGCCTCCAGTGTGCTACGGGGGGCAGGGGGCGGGCGGAGCGGGGAGAAGGGAGCCGAGAGCGCGGACGCCGCCACCTGATCCCATCCAGGCGCAGCGAGGAGCCGCCGGCACTTGGCGCGCAGGGCCTCCAGCGCCCTCGGACCAGGTGCGGATTCCGGCGCTAGGGGCGAAGGGCAGCAGCGGCCACCCGCACCCGGGCTGGAGACAGAGCCCACGCGTGGGGAGTGAGTACTGCAGTGACCGGCCTGGGGCTGGGGGTGGACCACAGCGGGATGGGGGCCGAGGGGGTGGGAGGGTGTCTTGGGGGCCTAGCGCTGGCGAGCACGAGGACGGGGGGCGCGCTACCCCTGCGGAGCAGGAGAGGACCGGGTGGGAGGGCAAAGCCGGCCTATCCCCAAGGGTGACCAGATCCCGGTGGCTGGATCCCTGGATGAGGTTGGGATGAAATCAAGGGAACGGGAGGCGGGGTGGGGGTGGGCAGTGGTGGGGAGAGGAGGATGAAAGGAATTCGGAGGCAGGGATGATGCGGGGGTGGATGACAGGGAAGGGCTGGGGGTTGGGGGGACCTAGTGCTGGCTTGGAGGGAAGAGAGGAGGAAAAAGAGGGAGGTGGAAAGATATCTGCTCTCCCAGGCCTTTAATTTACAGACCCCTCAGACCGGCATCCCTTCCTCTAAAGTGCCCTGGGTCAGCTGCCCTCCTCCCTGGGCTGTGGCACCCGGTAAGTGAGGACGGAGTCTCTGGGTCATTGAGCGGCAGGTCTGAGCGGTCCAGGGCGCCCCTCCTCTAAGCACATCAGTGTCAGTCCACAGCTCAGAGGGGACAGAGGAGAAAGGGCACATTTAGGAGAGGCTGGGCACCCCAGCCGTTTTCAAAGCTCCAGCCGGCTACACCATGTCTTCCTCATGTCTTTTTCGGTTCCCTGGAGAAAGGAGAGCAATTTGCAAAGCGGGGCAGCAGCCTGAGGTAGATTGTTCTGACTAAAATTAGCACTGACACTCCGATCAGGCTGGGCAGTCCGACCTGCCTGGGGGACCTGCGGGGGCTTCTCTCTGTGCAGAAGACATCGGGAAGAATGGGGAGCAGTTCGAAGCATTGAGGGCAGGGGGCAGGGCCACTGCTCTAAAGCCTGGCCCCAGCAGCAAGGCCACTCACCCCACAGCAGCCTAAAGGTCACAGGGAAACCCAGCCCCAGGCAGCCCCTCCCCAGGTGCCACTGCCTTGACCCTGTCTCCAAAAGTGGCATCCCGGAGTGCACTTGCCAAGGGAAGGAAGGCCTCCTCCAGTGTCCGAGTGGCACCTCTCCGAGGACCTGGAATGTTTAGCCTGGCCGGGTGCCCACCCAGAGCAGGCAGGGTCACTGCTTCCAAATACCTGAAGGTCTGTCATGGAGAAAAATGTGCGTGCTCTAGGAGGGCAGCACGAGCAACAGTGCAGAGGGGAGGTGGAAGGGGCAGGCTGAGGAGGGCACGGAGAGTAGCAGGGTGCTCCTAGCTGTCCCAGAAAGAACTGGAACAGCTGAAGCTGCTCAGAAGTGGACCAGGCTGTGTATGGAGGTGATGAGCAGCCTGTCGTTGGTGCTAGACAAACAGAAGCTGGTGCCCACCTCCAGGGGCTGGTGTCCCCAAGCAGGTCTCGGACTGGGGCCTGGCTGTCTCCCCAGAGCGAAGCCATGGAGGGGAGAGGGGAAAGATCCGGAGTGGGGTGCAGGGGCACCAGGCACCCTGTCACTCTGTGTGGCCAGGGGAAGCTTCTCCCCAGGAGAGGTTGGCTGTAGTGACCCAAAGGCTTGGCCTCCTTGGGTGACCCTGACTCCTCCAAGAAATGAGGTGGTTTCAGAAAGTTTAGCAGAGGTGGGAACTGACTCATCCCCTACTTTGTCCCCTTGGGAAACTTCCCTCTGGTCACCAAGTCCTCTAGGCAGGAGGAGTGACACAAAGGAAGAAGGTATGTATCCTTAGAGAGCCAAGGGCTCTTACTCCCTCCCACAGGCTGCCCCAACCAGGCCGGGCCAGCACTTCTGTCCCCAGCAATCCTTGAAAAGACAGGAGGGCCCTAGGTTTCCTCCGCCATGCTCCTGGCTGCCCTCTGCGGCTGGACCCTTCACCCCTTGGCTCCAGGCGGATTAAGTCTGTCTGCAGGCTGGTGGAGGAAACCAGGCAGTACGGCCTAGAGAGAAGGGAAGGCACCACCAGGACATCTTTCCACCCAAACAGGTTTAAGTATAATCCAGGATTAATGGGGGGGGGTGTCAAGAGGAGAGATTGGAAGCCAAGCCCAGGGCCCCAGGGGAAGGTAATGGTCAAAAGGGTTTTCACATTACCTCAACCCCCCGGGACCCAGGTGTCCTAGTTCCAGTTCCATATACATGCACATGCCCGTAAGTTTCCAGTCCCTCCTCCCCGCCCTTTGGAGAGGGTGTGATATGTGATGGATGAAGCTGAACTTGAACCTGGAGACTGAGGCTCCTGAGACAGAGACCCCATCCTAGCCAAGGACAGACATCTCTGCTTAAACGACTTCCCAAGGGCTGGGCCACCCTTAAGCCATGGCTGGAAACCAGCCTTTCTCCCGCCCTGGCTCCTGCTGCTCACCTGAGATGGAGGCTTACCTTATCCTGGAGATCCTCAGCGACAAGCAGGAGCCACTTCTTTACCCTTCCCCACCTGACCCGGTTCCTGTCCCAGGCTGCCGGCCCATTGCTTTGGCTGAGCACCTCAGCAGTCAGCTGACGGCCGCCTGGGTTTCAGGTGTCTGGGAATGGAATCCAGATAGAGTTCCAGGATTTTAATCCCCCTTTCCCTTTTGGATTTCTCACTCTTAGGCCCCCAGGGCAGGAGCCCACCTGGAAGGGTGTAAGGCTAGAAGCATGCAGACCTGCCAGAGTCTAGGGCAAGGATGGAGAAATCAGTTCTTTACGGAAACAGCACATGTAGCATCTAAGGGCATGGACTCTGGAGCCAGAAAAAGCACGTATGAATCCTAGTTCTGCACTACCAGCTGTGTAA
This sequence comes from Mirza zaza, assembly GCA_008750895.1. Lineage (NCBI taxonomy): Eukaryota > Metazoa > Chordata > Mammalia > Primates > Cheirogaleidae > Mirza > Mirza zaza. Next base: position 39,782 of record VSMD01038830.1, on the reverse strand, counting down.
TCACGAACAAGTGACATCAGCTCTTTTTTTTTTTTGAGACAGAGTCTCACTTTATTGCCCAGGCTAGAGTGAGTGCCATGGCGTCAGCCTAGCTCACAGCAACCTCAAACTCCTGGGCTCAAGCAATCCTGCTGCCTCAGCCTCCCAAGTAGCTGGGACTACAGGCATGCGCCACCATGCCCGGCTAAGTTTTTCTATATATATTAGTTGGCCAATGAATTTCTTTCTATTTTTAGTAGAGATGGGGTCTTGCTCTTGCTCAGGCTGGTCTCGAACTCCTGAGCTCAAAGGATCCGCCCACCTCGGCCTCCCAGAGAGCTAGGATTACAGGCTTGAGCCACCGCGCCCGGCCGACATCATCTCTTACAGGCTCAGATTCCTCATCTGTAAAGTGGGAACATGGGAATATGTAGTGAAGACCAAATGGGATTAAGTACGTGGCAGTGTAGCACTCAGAGTACGCCTGCAGTCCTGCTCTGGGACTGGAGGAGGTGAAGGCCTGGTCAGTGTTTCTGAGGAGCTCAGTCTCTCTGGGGTCAGGACAAACTCTTGGCTGAAGCAATCGGGCAGGGCGTCCTGGAGAGGGGGAAACCTCGAGCGGAGACTTCTGTGTTCTGAGCCAAGCCCTGGTGTTGAGGCCAATCTACTGGGGAAACAGATGACCACAAGACAACGAAGAGTTAGGGGCAGGCGGAGAGGCAGAGACAGGAGTCAAGGGAGGGAGTGGCTACAAACCTGAAGGCCTGGCCACACCCCAGACCCTGTAATTCCACCCAAGACTCAGTTATCTGGAGCAGTGAGGAGATAGGTTCTTGGTAATGGGAGGGAGGAATCTGATCTGCCCTGGCCTCTCTGCTCAGCCCTCCCGCTGGAGCTCACCTTCGCAGCAGCCCTGCTGGGGCACGGAGCCCATCTCCTCTGCCCACTGCAAACCTGTCTGCCTCCTTCTCCTGCCAGGCTTCTCAGGAACACTGGCCCTGCTACCAGAGCCGCAGGAGCCCCCATGAGTGCCTGCAGAGGGAGTCCTGGATAGCGAGTCCCTGGCTTGTCCAGGGTGGACACTCCACCATGCCAGCCATCGTCCAGCGCCTGCAGCAGGCCACCAAGATGATGAGCCGCAGGAAAGTCCTGCTGCTGGTGCTGGGGTGCAGCACCGTGAGCCTCCTCGTCCACCAGGGGGCGCAGCTCAGCTGGTAAGGGGCGGGGCCTCGGCGAGGGGCGGGGCGGGGCCCAGGGGAGGCGGTCCCTCCAGCAGCGATCCTTCCACCTGCCAGCAGAGCCTCCTCCTGAGCTTTGCTCCTTCCCGCTGCTCGGAAAGTGCTTTCCTTACTTACCGCTAGAGCCACACGGGGCAGGTCTTCACTGAAAGGCTGGGGTGACTTACTCAAAGTCGTAGTTAGGGTTAGCTGGGATTCAAATCCAGCCCGAATCCCACAGCACACAGCTGAGTGCCTCTTCAGTGGACTTCAAACAGCTTCTCACCACTTTTCTTGTGCTGGGTGAGGACAAGGATCCTCACTTCTCTTGGTCTCCCCATCTATAAGGTGGGACTGATGACATGTGTGACTCAGCTAGTCACCCTGACACAGGAGACCACGTGGTAACTAATGGGAACCCCGACCCTGCTCCTGACTCACTGTGTGAACCCAACAAATCCCTGCACCTCTCCAGGCTTCCAAGTCCCCATTTTCCACACTGCCTGCCCCTGCGAATGGTGTGAATGGGCCCAGCCCGCCTCGCCAGATGATTTGCTGGTTTGAAATCCCAAACATCCTTGTTTCAAGAACAAGGAACAGAAACAAAAGCTTCGAGAGGGCTAAGGTTTTTATCTGTTTTCATATACTATTGTATTTCTTGAGCCTAGAACTGTGGCTGGTACATAGTGGACAATCGAAATCTATTTATCAAATGAATGAATGAGGCTCCAGAGGCCTTAACAGAAACATAACAAATGGGTTGTCACAAAGCCTGGTGCCACCCATCTACAAAGTGAGGAGCCAATTAAAAAGTAAACATGAGAAAGACAGAGAGCAAGAGGATTCGGTGACTGAGTTGTCTCCAGACTTTATGTAAGTGATTTTTCTCCTTCCGGTCCTCAGTTTCTACATTTGTAAAGTGGGATTCCTCAAGGATCTCCAGAGGCCTTTGTTCTTTTATTAAATAGTATCAATTTCTGCATAAACAAACTTAGCAGCTGAAAACAACGAAACATTATGTCACAGTTTCTGTGGGTCAGGAATCCAGGTGTGGTTTTACTGTGTCCCTCTGGATCAAGGCCTTTCATGGGATTGCAACCAACGTGTCTGTTGGGGACGCAGTCTCATCTGAAGGCTTGATTGGAAGGGACCTGCTTCCAAGCTCAGTCGTGTGGTTTTGGCAGGCTTCGGTTCTTCTAGCAGGCCGATGGACTGAGGGGCTAGTTCCTCCCGGGCTGTCGCCACTGTGGTACCTCCCCATAGGGCTGCACACAATATGGCAGCTTGCTTCCCTCAGCGCGAGTTATCCTGCATTGAGTGAGAGAGAGAGAGAGACCAAGACAGAAGCCACAGTCTTTACGGTATAATCTCAGAAGTGACGTCCCATCATTCCTGCCCTCTTCTGTTCCTTAGAAGCACCAGTAAGCCCAGCTCATCCTCAGGGGAGGGGAATGCACGAGGGTGTGACTACGAGGAGGCCAGCAGGGACCGTGGGGTCGTCTGAGGCTCCCGACCACCGCCCTCTACTGTTCCGGGAGCAAAGCCCCGGACGGGCGCTCCTCGGGGAGGGGCAGGGGGTGAGCAGCACCCACCTCACCCCCTCCTCCCCGCACACCCGGGCCCGGCAGGTACCCCAGGCTGTTCCCCCTGAGCTGCCCGCCTCTGCGGGACTCGCCGCTGCGCCCCAAGCACACGACCGTGGCCTTCCTGAAGACGCACAAGACGGCGGGCACGACGGTGCAGAACATCCTGTTCCGCTTCGCCGAGCGCCACAACCTGACGGTGGCCCTGCCGCACCCGAGCTGCGAGCACCAGTTCTGCTACCCGCGCAACTTCTCGGCGCACTTCGTGCACCCGGCCACGCGGCCGCCGCACGTGCTGGCCAGCCACCTGCGCTTCGACCGCGCCGAGCTCGCGCGCCTCATGCCGCCCGGCACGGTCTACGTCACCATCCTGCGCGAGCCGGCCGCCATGTTCGAGTCGCTCTTCAGCTACTACAACCAGTACTGCCCGGCCTTCCGGCGCGTGCCCAACGCGTCGCTCGCCGCCTTCCTGCGCGCGCCCGAGGCCTACTACCGCGCGGGCGAGCACTTCGCCATGTTCGCGCACAACACGCTGGCCTACGACCTGGGCGGCGACAACGAGCGCAGCCCGCGCGACGACGCCGCCTACCTGGCGCGCCTCATCCGCCAGGTGGAGGAGGTCTTCTCGCTCGTCATGATCGCCGAGTACTTCGACGAGTCGCTCGTGCTGCTGCGGCGCCTGCTGGCCTGGGACCTGGACGACGTGCTCTACGCCAAGCTCAACGCGCGCGCCGCCAGCTCGCGGCTGGCCGCCATCCCCGCGGCGCTGGCGCGGGCGGCGCGCGCCTGGAACGCGCTGGACGCCGGGCTCTACGACCACTTCAACGCCACCTTCTGGCGCCGCGTGGCGCGCGCCGGCCGCGCGTGCGTGGAGCGCGAGGCGCGCGAGCTGCGCGAGGCCCGCCAGCGCCTGCTGCGCCGCTGCTTCGGCGACGAGCCCGCGCTGCGGCCGGCCGCGCAGATCCGCACCAAGCAGCTGCAGCCCTGGCAGCCCAGCCGCAAGGTGGACATCATGGGCTACGACCTGCCCGGCGGCGCCGCCGGCCCGGCCGCCGACGCCTGCCTCAAGCTGGCCATGCCCGAGGTGCAGTACTCCAACTACCTGCTGCGCAAGCAGAAGCGCCGCGGCGGCGCGCGGGCCCGGCCCGAGCCCGTCCTGGACAACCCCCCGCCGCGGCCCATCCGAGCGCTGCCCCGCGGCCCCCAGGGCCCCTGAGCACGGCCGGCCTCCAGGAGCCCGGGGCCTGCCCTGCCCGCCCAACAGTCGGCCTGGGGTTGCCTCCCGGCCCGGCCCCGCCCCGCCCCGCCAGGGCCCTGCCTTTCCACGGGGCTTAAGCCACATGCGGAACTTTGGGGTGCATCTCTCTCTCTGAGCCCACCTCCCTATCGTGGGCCCAACCCCGTCTTCGGGGATGGCGCTGATAGGCTGGATCGAGCCCTGGGCCACCCTCGTCTTCCCAAGTGGTTGGTGACTTTGACAAAAGGCCTGAGGGCCGTCCAGAACCGCCCACCTTGCCTTCTTCTGAGGGCTGAGCCCCACACGTGTCTTTAGCCAGTGGGACAAGCCCAGGCCCCAGAGAGAGGCTGAGCCCTGAGGAGAGGCTGCTCTTCCTGTCCGCTGTGCCGGGCCCTTGCTCTCCTCCAGGGCTTCGGAGGCCCCCGTACTTTGTCTTCCAGGTTCTACCCTCTCCACAGACCTAAGCTGCTCCCAGACTCCCAGAACCAAGAGTTCCTGGGTTGGGCTTTTTGTTTGGTTGGTTTTTCTTTTTTCTTTTCTTTTTTTCTTTTTTTAATAAAACATCTTTAAAACATGCAAAGTTGTATGTCAGTCTTTGAAAGCCAGATTGCCCGTGTTTGCGGGTGAAGCAGCTGCCCAGGAGGAATGTGGCTGTAGCCATGAGGATGGGACTTCCCTGCTGCCCCCCTTCCGCAAAGGCCTCCAGCCGTCCTCAACCCCATGACTGACTGGGCTCATCAGCACAGACTGGCCTCCTCAGCTCCACTCATTTTCCAAGTCGTTCCTTTTCATTCATTCAGCAACATTTACTGACCATCATGTCTATACCTTGGAGATACAAGTGAACAAGGCAGATGGGGCCTTTGTCTCATGGAGCTCTTGGGGAGATGTTGCTAAACAAATGAAGGGCTGGAGGGGTTAGAACAAAACTGCACCTCCTTGGGCAGAGCAAGGCTGGTAGTCGGGTCATTTCAGGTAGGGAGGTGCTTAACTCAGAATTTTCCTCCCACTGTGAGTCATGACCACGGCTGCTGTCCTTCCTCTCAAGGAGGAGACGACTGACTCAGGTGAGGACCAATCCCTCCCCCCAGTTTCCTTTAGTACAGCAAGATACCCAGCACTTTCAAATGGAATCTCCCTGATGACCAGCAGAGGATAGGGACTTTTTCTGTCACTTTCTAAAGCGCTGCATTGACATACCTGGACAAGTAATAAAAGTAACAACTATCATGGTCAACTACGTACCGGCCGCTGTTTAAGGGCTTTACATATGTTAACTTATGAGATAGATGCCTTTTTCTGGGTGAGGAACTGAAGATTGAAGAGGTTACATAATGTCAGGGTCACACAGCCAGAAAGTGACCACTGGGCTTTGAACCTAGACAGTGCGGCTTCTGAGGCTGTGCTTGTAAGTGCTGTGCATAGTGCCATCCAACTTAGAAAGATTACACGGCTGACTCCAGGACCTTCTCCCCCAAAATGTAGAGACCCCCACAATGCCATCAGTTCTTCTTTCTCCTATTTTTCACAGAGATAACGTTGCTTGTTTGGACAGTGGAGATTGCAATGGGGACCTGCTTGGTTGGCAGGTTGTGACACACACCCTGGCCTTGAAAGGGGGCTCTTTGCATAGCTCCCTACTTTTTACTGGCAGAGCTCTGGAAAAGGCGATAATTAGAATCATGCAAAGGCATAATTAGACTTCTGGCATTGAGCAGCAGTAAAGAATTATACTAGACTCAGATTTAGCTATCCAAAGCCAGATGTTGTATGGCCCCCAGGTCAAGAAGGTATCTACCACTCCCCCTACCCCCAGCCCTAGCCTCTGACCCTACCTCTGCCAGGAACATCCTTCACCTTGCCCGGTGTCTGCCTGGAAAACTCAGACATGCCTTTATGATCTCCCTGGATAGGTGTCTTAGTCTTGTTTGTGTTGCTATAAAGGAAGACCAGAGGCTGGGTAATTAAAAAGAAAAAGGCTTTTTTGGCTCACCAATCTGATGGCTAGAAAGTTCAAGACTGGGCATCTGCATCTGGTGAGGGCCTTGGGCTGCTTCCACTCATGGGGGAAGATGAAGGGCAGCTGGTGTGTGCAGAGATCACATGATGAGAGAGGACACAAACGAGGGACAGAAGGTGCCAGGCTCTTTTTAACATCCAGCTCTCAGGAGCTGAGTGAGAGCTCACTCACCCCCAAGGGAGGACATTAATCTATTCATGAGAGATCCATCCTTGTGACCCAGACACCTCCCATTAGGCCCCCCCCCCAACACTTGGGATCAAATTTCAACATGAGGTTTGGAGGGACAAACATCCTAACCGTAGCAACAGGCCTCTGCTGGCTTCCCGACCCTCAGGCAGGTGAGCCCCCCTTTATAAACCTCACCCCCCTTCAGCAGACATTACAACTGAGGACTTGGAAAAACCTGGATGCAGGGACTAATGGAATCATTGGGCACTAAGACAGGGTTTCTCTGTGTGCCGTGGGGCAAGGGCAGGCCCTAAGGCCTAAGCAAGGGCTCTTTGGTCCAAACATCTCCAGCCTTAGCCACAACACAGGGGAACAAGCCCCAGCCCCTGGAACCCCATTCCCCGCAGAGAGGCTCCTCCCACCAGCACACACGTGGTGCTGCCCGATCTGTGCCTACTCTGCACTGTCCCAGAGCCTTGGCGGTGGGTGAAACGTGGTCCCTGCCTCAAGGAGCTCACCCTAGGTCTTTCTCCACTCGTGAAGACTGACCTGTTCCACTTTCTCTGGAACATAGTAGAAAAAAGAAAAAAAGGAGCTCACCCTAAGGTCTAGAGCAGATGTGGAGGCAGCAATGTGGGCAACAACTCTCTGGGGACAACCTTGCCTAGTGATTAAGCACAGGAGCTCTGGAGTTCAAACTCTGGTTCTACCACCTACTGATTACATACTGTGAACTTAGCCTTTGAGCTCCACTTTCCTTAGCTGTGAAATAAAGTTTCCTGGTGGCTTGGTGAACAATATTTCAGACAAGGCACCTTGCACAGTGCCTGGCCTATGGAAGTGCTCCCCAGGTGGCATCTCTGGTTTCAACAGAAGGGCTCCTCCTTCATATTTTAGATGTTAAAAGTTGGCACAGCTATTGCAAGAGTTTCCCAGCAGATGGAAGAAAGCATTTTGAGGAAGGAGCGACTTTTATCACTTTGCCCAAAGGCACAGTGTGGGCCACCAGCACCCCCGGTTTTTATGAATATAGAAGGATGCAAAAAGTGGGGGGGAGGGGACAGGAGGACAGAGTGTCAGGTCAGGAGAGACTCCCAGGAGGAGGGACAGCCCAGCTGGGAACAGGGGTGTGTTCCAGGCAGCGGGAGCAGCACATGCAGAGGTACGGAATGTGAGAAAGTCGGGGCGCTTGTGAGACAGGGGGCGGGGCCACCTGGGTAAGGAGAAACCCGCCCATGTCGGGTTATCAAAGGCCTTGAATGTCATGCTTAGGGGTTCAGATTGGCTAGTTTCTAAGTGTCATGTCTGTGAGTCAAGATTCCAAATCCAGAGACAATGGCCCCCTGTGGGATGGAGCCCGAAGGCATCATCAAGTGTAATTGGAATGAGATTGTTGCCAGCTTTGATGACATGAACCTCTCGGGGTCCCTCCTCTGTGGCATCTATGCCCGTGGTTTTGAGACGCCCCTTGCTGTCCACCTGCGAGTGATTCGTCCTTGTATGGAGGGTGATGGTGTGATCACTCAAGCACACTCTGGGATTGGGAAAACAGCCACGTTTGTGACATCCGTTCTGCGGCAGATTGAATTGGATCTTAAGGCCACCCAGGCCTTGGTTCTGGCACCCACTCCAGAGTTGGCTCAGTAGACGCAAAAGGCGGCCATGCCCCTAGGAGATTACACGTGCGTCTCCCGTCACGCCTGTGTTGGGGGCACCCATGTGCATTCTGAGGCACAGAAGCTGCAGGTGGGAGCTCCGCATGTCATCGTGGGGCCCCCAGCCACATGTGTGATATGCTTAACCAGAGACATCTGTCTCCCGGATACAGCAAGACATTTGCCTTGGATGAAGCTGTTGAAATGTGAAGCCATGGATTGGATTCGAGGACCAGATCTCACATATTCCGAAAGCTTAACAGCAACACTTGGGTGGCTTTGCTGTCATCTACAATGCCGTCTGCTGTGCTTGTGGTGACCAAGACATTCATGAGGGACACTATTTGGACTTTTTTTCTCCCAGAGGCAGGTTCTCACTCTGTTGTCCTGCCTAGAATACAGTGGCGTCATCACAGCTCACTGTAAACTCAAACTCCTGGGTTCAAGTGATCCTCCTGCCTCAGCCTCCCAAAGGACGACAGGTGTGAGCCACTGTACCTGGCCAGATTCTTGTCCAGAAGGAAGAGTTGACCCTGGAAGGTGTCTGCTAGTTCTACATCCACGTGGAACGAGAGCAATGGAAGCTGGACACGCCGCGTGACTCACGTGAAACCCTGACCATGGCCCAGGCAGTCATCTTCATCAACACCTGGAGGAAGGCCGCTCGGCTCACTGAGAAGATGCTCACCTGAGACGGAACTGTCTCTGCCCTGCACAGAGGTGTGTGGACCAGAAGGAACAAGATGTGCTCGTGCGGGAGTCCCGTCCCGGTGCTAGCAGAGTCCCGATTGCCGCTGGCCTACTGGCCAGGGGCAGTGATGTGCAGCAGGTCTCTGCAGTCATCAGCTGCAACCTTGCCACCAACGGGGAAAGCGATGCCCACAGAATCGGTCCCGTGGATGTTCTGGTCGTGAGAGTATGGCTCTGAACCTGGTGGCAGAACAAGAGGACTCTTCATGACACTGAGACCTTCTTCAACGCCTCCCCCCACTGTAGAGACGCCCCTCGGTGTTGCAGAGCTCGTATGAGAGGGGCTGTCCTGCCCCCCGGCCCCAGCCTGGGTTCGATCCTGGGGTGTGAGAAGCAGCAGGAGGCGGGAGGGAAGGGAGCCAAGGGATGGACTCTTGCCACTGTTTTTCTTTTTTTTCCTTGAGTGAATGTCACTTTTTGAGGCAAAAGAAGGAACCGTGAGCACATAAGACACCCTTTTCTTTAGGGGTAGGTTCTTGCCCCAGGTGCCATCTCTTCTCCCAGAAATCACTAATCCATTTCCCCAACCGAGTCACCTCCAGACCCCAGAGCCCCACCCCCACCCCAGCCCAACTCCTCGGAAAGGAGTCAAGGGGCTACGATAGGTCACTCAACCACATTTGCTGGACCAAACCTGGAGGGAGATCTGTCAAAATTGTTTACAGTTCAGGTTGTCTTGCACGGGACGCTGGAGCAAGCGGAATGGGCGGAGATGAGCAGCAGGGGCCGGGCTGTCCCCAGGGCAGTGGGGTCACTGCCCCAGCCCATCCGTAGCCCGTTCCTGGATGGCACTTTGCCGTGGCACACCAGGTGGGGACCTCTGTTGTAGGCGATGGGCATCACTGAGGTAGGCAGGAGAGAGGCCTTTATGAGCAGCTGTAAACGTGTGTAGGAGAAGGCACGTTAGTAAGAACAATGCGCCTGGAGTCCTGGCTACTCGGGAGGCTGAGGCAGGAGGATCACTTGAGCCCAGGAGTTGGAGGCTGCAGTGAGCTATGATGATGCCACTGCGCTCTAGCCTGGGCAACAGAATGAGACTCTGTTTGTAAATAAATAAAAGTAAAAAAAAATAAGAGCAATGATGCTAGCTAATATGTATTGAGCACTTACCATATGCTAAGTGCTAGTCTCTCTGCTTTAGGTATTTTAACTTACTTGATTCTCACAGCTGCCCTGAGAGGTGGGTGCCACTCTTGTCCGCCTCTTGTACAAGAGGAAACTGAGGCACAGGAAGCTGAAGTGCCCGAGAGAAGCCGGGCTAAGACAGAAGCCGGAGCGCTCAGGTGCCGAAGCCCAATTCCTGCCATCGGGAGACGTGGCCTGGTGCCCACAAACACGCGTCCAGCAGTCCCTGCAGCCTCCTCATTAAAGAGCCCCCTGAGAGCGGGCTGGGGTGGGAGGGAGGGCAGAGAGCCCAGCGCCGCAGGGCTGAGGCAAGGCAGGGCGCGGAGAGAGAAGCTGGCGATCTGCCAGCACCACTGGGCAGCTTCCCAGGACGGCCCCGGGCGTGGACGGAAGCAAGGCAGGGGTGCCTGAGGACAGGGCAGACCCTCAGCCCCAGCCAGAGGAGGGCACGGGGGAGGGGCGGGGAGCGTGGCAGCCCCTTTCTCAGCCTCATAGACCCTGGGTTACAGCCTCTGACCCAGCAGGGCTACGGGCATCTGAGGATCCCGGCCGGCCGGCCCTCTCCTCCCCAGGAGTGCCGCTGGCAAGCTCCAGTGGGCAAAGGTCGGGACAGGAATGCCCCCCACCCCGCATCCTCCGCCCCATCCCAAGCTCATGGTTTTCCACAATACCCAGCCAGCCGTGGGCGAAGGAGTCAGACTCTACTACCCCCTTACAAATGGGAAGACTGAGCCCTAGACAGGAGACGTGGCTTCCAGAGGTGGCCCAGGGCCACAGCAGGGCCCTGCAAGTGAGGACATTACGGTGAGCGGGGACTGTACGGGCAGGATGCTGGGTCCTCTGACCCGACTTTGTCTGCAGCCCAGAGCTCCCGACTGGGGCATCCCCCAGGTTCACCAAAGCTGGTGTTCACAACCAAACATCTGATCTACCCACACCGGCTCCGTCTCCAGTGCTCTCCGTTTAGGTGATGGTGGCCCCATTCAAGCAGACTGAACCACAAACCTTCGTGTCGCCTGACACCTGCCTCACCTTCCCACGGTGCCACCTGTCACCACGCCTGTAGATCATGACTCCTGAGTCATTCTGGCATATACACACCTCTCCTTCCCTACATCTGCCTTAGCCCGACAGTTTCTCCCTGGTTACATTAACGGCCCCTAATGGACCCGCCTGCCCCTCTGAGCTCCCCACGGCAAACAGTTTCCACTCTGTATTCAGACGGATCCTTCTTTAAGCAACCTGATCTCATCACCGCCCCGTTTGAAACCACCTGTCCCTGAGCCAGCCTTTTTACCAGGCCCACAAGGGCCGACCTCATCTGATCCCCCCAAACCTTCCCGCTGTATCTCCATCGTCCCAGCCCATCACATTCCAGCCACCCTGGATGGCACAGCATGCCCTGAATGCAGTGCCATGCCAGGTCTGGTTCTTATTGGCTTTTTTTTTTTTTTTTTTTGAGACAGAGTCTCAATCTGTTGCCCAGGCTACAGTGCCGTGGCATCAGCCTAGCTCACAGCAAGCTCAAATTCCTGGGCTCAAGTGATCCTCCTGCCTCAGCCTCCTGAGTAGCTGGGACTACAGGCATGTGCCACCATGCCTGGCTAATTTTTTCCTATATAATTTTAGTTGGCCAATTAATTTCTTTCTATTTTTAGCAGAGACGGGGGTCTCGCTCTTGCTCAGGCTGGTTTCGAACTCCTGACCTCAAACGATCCTCCTGCCTTGGCCTCCTAGAGTGCTAGAATTACAGGCATGAGCCACCACGCCCGGCCTCCTACTGGTTTTTGAAAGCTGGATTTTGAAAGCCAGTTGTTGAACATAGCCATTATTAAAAATTAAATTATATAAAATTACAATTAGGTAGATTATATTGAGAATAAAGGTAATAAATACTTAAAATTCATCACTTCCTAATTAGTTTACCACATTTCTCTATTATTTATGCTCCTAAGGTTATCTGTGTCTACCGTGTGCATCTGGTGGGACCCTATACAACGGTTTTTGTGCTGTTTACCACACACCTCTTCCCGAACAGTCATGTTACATCCATAGCCTGAAATCAGCCAGGCTGGGACTGTCCACGTGACAGATCAAAAAACATTACGAATTAGAGGTTGGTTTACTGTTTTGTTGATTGTCTAGACCAGGGATCAGCGAACTATTAATATAAGCCAAAGCTGTCCGACCACCTGTTTTTGTAAATAAAGTTTTACTGGAGCACAGCAGCGTTCACTCATTCCTCACTGTCGGCGGCGATCCGTGCACTGCAGAAGCAGTGTTGAGTAGCTGCAAGACAGACCTCATGGCTCCCAAAGGCTAAAACATTGACCACTTCATGCACGAAGTTTGCGAAACCCTGGCCTGCACTTTAAGAAAACTATGGAGAAACTGTTAATAATGCAGATTAAAGTATGTCATGTCTGTAGCTATTGCTTTGTGACTAGCACACAAAAAGTAGGGGAAATAGTCTTCAATACTTGAAACTATTATCCTCGTCAACAAAGAAGTCATTCACATCACTGACAAATGAGTGAATTTTTTTTTTTTTTTGAGACAGAGCTCGCTCTGTTGCCCAGGCTAGAGTGCCATGGCATCATTGCAGCTCACAGCAACCTCTGACTCCTGGACTCCAGTGATCCTCCTGCCTCAGCCTCCCGAGTAGCTGGGACTCCAGGCTTTTATAGTTTTATTACTCCTCATTAGATTACGGGTCATCTGGGTGGTTCTGTCGATGTTGACTGGGCTGTGCTCACAAAGGCGCGTGACCAGCCGGCCGCCCTGCCGAGGGCTGGCTAGGCCAGGACGGCTCCGCTGAGATGGTTCAGCTGTGCTGTGTGTGGTCGCTCTGATTTTTAGCAGATGAGCCTGGGCTTGCCCTCATGGCCCAAGCAGGGGTCCAAGAGAGTTGGCTCTTTCCAAATGGGCAAGCTCTCTTGAGACTTAGACTTGGAATTGGCACTTTATCACTTCTGCCACATTTTAGTGGCCAGAGACCTTTACAAGGCCAGCTCAGATTCAAAGGGTGGGGATAGTTGTTGCAAAGAGACAGTGCAAGATGCGTGGTAGACAGAAGAAGGGAGGAAGAACCGGGGCTATGTTTATAGTCAATCTACCTACTGCCTCCCCTCTTTCCTTAAGCATGGGAACTACTCTTGACCCTGAGTTCACACAGCGCTGCTAAAAGCCAAAACAAAACCAAGCCTGCCATGAACACTTTGTGAAGATAAAGAATCTACCAAGGGCTGGGCACGGTGGCTCACACCTGTAATCCTAGCACTCTGGGAGGCCTAGGTGGGAGGATCACTCAAGGTCAGGAGTTCAAAACCAGCCTGAGCAAGAGTGAGACCCCATCTCTACTAAAAATAGAAAGAAATTAATTGGCCAACTAAAAATATATAGAAAAAATTAGCCGGGCATAGTGGCACATGCCTGTAGTCACAGCTACTTGGGAGGCTGAGGTAGGAGGATCGCTTGAGCCCAGGAGTTTGAGGTTGCTGTGAGCTAGGCTGATGCCATGGCACTCTAGCCTAGGCAGCAAAGCAAGACTCTGTCTCAGAAAAAAAAGAAAGAAAGAAAGAAACTGCCAAGGACGTTGCTTTATTTACCTTTACGTGCAAAGGGGCAAGAAACATGGACGGAGCTCTAAGGTTCTTCTAGCAAAGAAAAATGACAGGTCACGTATCTTCTGACGTTACTGTATCAGCCAGGACTTGATGGGAGAAACAAAATTACTGGAGGTGATTATAAATGATAAAAAATGTATCATGGGGGATAATACAAAATTGTGAGAACTGGTTATTTAAAACTGCTGTATTAGGCCGGGTGTGGTGGCCCCCACCTATAATCCTACCACTTTGGGAGGTTAAGGCAAGAGGATCACTTGGGGCCAGGAGTTCAAGGTCCTAAAATAAAATTAAAAAAATAAATAAATAAAATAAAATAACATTTAAAACAAAACAAAATACTGTTGTTCTTTTTATCTGGTGCCGGAGCCTAAAGACAGCAGGCAGGCAGTTGGGATGGATGTGAGTTGGGATAGGCAAGAACAAACTAGAACCTGTGAGGATGAGCTAGACCCCACAGAATGGACCAGAACCCACATCAGTCTCTCTTTAGAGACCCTACCTCTAAAACGAAACAAAACAAATGAACAAAACCTCTTGAAGATGAAATGATGCTGCAAAATTGTTAACTTTATTTTTTTATTTTATTTTTTTTTTTATTTTCGTGGACGAGGTTCCAGGGCCCCAAGAGAGGGGGGCCCCAGAAGTCACCGTGTTAACTTTATTAAAGAAAGACTAGCTTACTTGAAAATAGTTTTATTTATTTATTTTTATTTTTTTAGAGACAGGGTTTTGCTCTGTTTCCCAGGCTGGAGTGCAGTGGTGTGATCATAACTCACTGCAGCCTCGAACTCCTGGGCTCAAGCGATCCTCCTGCCTTGGCTTCCCAAAGTGGTCCGACTGTGCGGGTTGAGACCACCAAAGCATTTCTGAAAACAGTGATGATGGCAGATACCTGTGTAATTTTCTTCTTGACTTTAATGAAAATGCCTTCAGCCACCTAAGATAGTTGGTATTGCTTATTTTAAAAATACTTTAAAAATGATATTGACTTTATTCGTATTCAGATATTTCTTAATAATTTTTTCAACAATTTGTACCTGTCTGCTAAATTTTACTGCTCAACTTCCTGGAAATGAGTGAGTGATCCCAGCTTTTCTAACTTTCTGTGCTGCTGGGATGCTGAGTGCCCGTATGCTGGGAGCCTCCGAGGGTCCCTGGGACGCATCCTTCTTGGCCGTGCTGTGTCATTTCTCTACTGCCTGGCTGCTCTAGACCTGTGCGGATTACATTTAGAATTTTACATGCATAGTCACGTGTGAAAGGGGCTTCTAGCTGTTCCTCTCTGGCCCTGGCTTTCCTAGGCTTTGGTGCTGAGGCTAAGCACCTTATAAAGTGACTTGGGAGCATCCCATGTGCACTAGTCTGTCAGGCCCAGGTGAGCTGTCTTGACAAGACCACATGGACCTCACCTCTGATCAGCAGGACCTGGCCCTCCCATGAGGGTGGTCTTTGGGTTGTCCTTTCTTTGTCTTCCATGTGGGCCAGTTTTGCCTGGTGTGAACTAAAATAAAATTTTAAGGCTCATCCCCGACTGCTGACTAAATGGACCCCCTGGTGGCCAAAGGAATATCCTAAAACTAAATTGTCTGCCAGGAAAAGGGAGGTCAGACATGCCTCATCATGCCCCACTCTCTTCTTGGGGACATCCTTTGTAACCCATTAACAGGCCTAAGGGTATGCAAGACAAACCTGCAGGTCCTCAAGTTGCACAACACATCCATGTCACGTGGCTTATCTCTGATAATAGCTCCTTATGTTAAAACATTCCAAGCCTTTAGACAAAGCTTCAAGTCTTTAGGTAATGACAAGCCAAAGAATCTTTAAACTCACCTATAACCTGTAAGCCCCCGCCCTTCGAGATGGCCTACCTTTTCAGGCCAAACCAATGTATGCCTCCCGTGTATTGATTTATGACTTTACCTGTAACCCCTGTCTAAAACCCCTGTATAAAACCAAACTGTAGGCCCGGTGGCTCACGCCTGTAATCCTAGCACTCTGGGAGGCCGAGACAGGTGGATCGCTCAAGGTCAGGAGTTCGAAACCAGCCTGAGCAAGAGTGAGACCCTGTTTCTACTATAAATAGAAAGAAATTAATTGTCCAACTAATATATATAGAAAAAATTAGCCGGGCACGGTGGCGCATGCCTGTAGCTCCAGCTATTCTGGAGACTAAGGCAGGAGGATCGCTGGAACCCAGGAGTTTGAGGTTGCTGTGAGCGAGGCTGACGCCATAGCACTCACTCTAGCCTGGGCAACAAAGCAAGACGCTGTCAAAAAACAAACAAACAAACAAACAAACAAACAAACTGTAACCTAACTGCCTCAAGTCCAAGCTCAAGGATTCTTGGGAGAGGCTCTGGGTCATGGTCCTCAAATTTGGCTCAGATTAAACTTCTTTCAAATATTTCAGAGTTTGGATTTTTCTGTCCACATCGAAAATCACCATTTTCTCAGTTTCCAAATGTAAGCAGCAGAAGCATTGGGGAGGGATTTCAGGGCTGGGGCCTAGAAGACATCGCTGCTGCTGGGCAGGACAGCCTGGGGGTCTCTGGCAGCCCAGGACGTGCGACTGAGCAACCCAGAGCATGATGGCCCCTCAAGCTGGAGAGCTGGGCTCCTGGCAGGGCCTGGCCCATGTGTCCTGCCTCCCGGAACGTGTGGAAGGGCAGGACCTCACAGTTGCCCGGTTTCAGCGTTCATCTCGTCATGCTCCAAGAGGAGAGACCACACTTCTCTAGAACCTGAGGTCCGTTTGTATACTTGTGACATCTACGGATAGAAGAATGCTCTGGTGAGACAGGCCTGGGGTGAGGATTGCAGTATAGTTATGGGATCCATTCACTGGACACTGTTCTCCTGACCCCAATGAGTATTGTGATCAGCTGCGTACACAGGAAACAGTTTCCCAGTCACAGGGGCTATGCAAAAAATTTCCAGTTCTTCCGGAGGCTGGAGGCCGCCCAGCGGGGTCTCCCGGTTGTTGTGAATTGGCTGTCACTAACTAGTCCCCAGCTCCAGAGAGGGAGCCTCCAGGGATTTGTAGGGATGCCTAACCTCAAGAACGGACCCATCAATGCTGAGTGCTAGATCAATTATTTAAAAAAACTATAAAATAAAAACATATATATATTAAAAAAAAAAAAAAACGGACCCAAATCAAATATTTAATCCTCTCTGCCTGATAAGAAGCCCAAAGTGCCAGTGAGGGCGTTCGATGGGTTTTCCACAGAAGGGCGATTCTCAAATTCACACCAGAACAAGCCAGCAAGGAGCTCCCCCTGGATGGGGAACGAAAAGCGCCGGGCGCTGTGTTGCCGGGGGGGAGGGATTTTAAAGACGGTAAACAAGAAGCACGACCCGGGCGGGTCTCGCGGCACTTCCGCTCCGCTCGGGCAGCGGCGGGTGGAGGACGCTTGGGAACGTCCCCAGGCTAGCCCTCCCTCGCCCTCCCGGAGGCCGTCCGGGAACAACACGGAGGGGAGGCGCGAGGACACAAGAGGGCGCCACAACCCAGCAAACGATTACGGCGCCCACGTCAGGACGCAGACCGGAAGATAGCTTCCGACACAAAGTTCCGACCCACAGTCCTTGAGACTATTCTTCCCCACGGGCCCCCTGTTCGCCGCCCAAGTGGGAGAAGCCCCTCCCCCCCCAAGACAAGACTCTCCTCTTTTTATTTATTTATTTGTATTTAAGAGGAAAGATAAACCTAGACGCTCAAAAGGCCACGAAGCCTCCGGAGAGGCTGACGAATCCGGAGAAGGGAGCCTAAAATGCGCACCTGAGGCGTGTTTCTCGGTCCTAGGAACCGTTTCTCCGATGCAAGCCACGTTTCTAAGAGCCATGGGTCGAAAACGTCCTGTCGACAGAGATGGCCCCAGAAGTGACCCTCCGTCTAAAAAGGACAAGGGGACACCCCTAAGTCCACCCGGCTGCTGAGAGGCTGACAAACCACAGGCGCAAGTGCCTAAAAAGGGCAGTCCGAGATGAGCCCCCAGTTTTGTTACAGCTCAGCTGGGCCCTTTGCCCGCTGCCCAGTAAAGGCCAATATACTGAGACAGCACGTGTTGCGGCGGAGAAAGAATTTTCATTTCACAAGACACCAGGCGAGGACATGGAGTATTAATTATTTCTCAAATCCATCTCCTGAGAATTTGGGGGCTAAGATTTTTAAAGGTGGTTTGGCAAATAAAAAGCTAGGAACTTGGGTCTGCCGATTGCCTGGGGATGGACTTATAGGGTTGGGAAGCAGAAATTATCTTCTCACTTGGGAGATTTTCTGGGTAGGGGGGGGTCTCAAGGCTTGTTGGATCCACTGCCCCACGTGCCTACGGTCTAGTTGATGTCAGTGGGCCCTCCCCAGATGCAGAGTTTGAAAAATACCTCAAAGACCAGTCTTAGGCTTTATGATAGCAATGTTATCTACCGAAGCAGTTGGGGAAATCATAATTTTTTTTGAGACAGTCTTGCTTGGTCACCTGGGCTAGAGTGCAATGGTGTGATCATGATCACACCTGGGTTCAAGTGATCCTCCTGCCTCAGCCTCCCAAATAGCTCGGACTACAGGTGTGCACCACCATGCTCAGGTAATTTTTTCCACTTTTAGTAGAGATAGGGTCTCACTGTTGCCCAGGCTGGTCTGGAACTCCTGACCTCAAGAGATCCTCCCTCCTTGGCCTCCCAGAGTGCTAGGATTACAGGCATGAGCCACTGTGCCCGGCTGGAAATCATAAATTTTGTACGTATTGGGGGATGTGTGCCATTAAGCAATAAGCAGTTACAGCAGTAAGGAAGTTAGGGGAAAATGGCTGGTTAACTTCTGGCTGTATCTATACCTTCATAACAATCAGATTTTGATTATTATTTATACATTATGGCTTTACATTATTTTAATATAGCCAGTTTCAGGACCAATATCTGGAGTTACTATATCTAATTTTCTTTTTTTTTGAGACAGAGTCTCGCTTTGTTGCGTGCCATGGCGTCAGCCTAACTCATAGCAACCTCAAACTCCTGGGCTCAAGCAATCCTGCTGCCTCAGCCTCCCGAGTAGCTGGGACTACAGGCATGCGCCACCATGCCCGGCTAATTTTTTCTATATATATTAGTTGGCCAATTAATTTCTTTCTATTTATGGTAGGGACAGGGTCTTGCTCTTGCTCAGGCTGGTTTCGAACTCCTGACCTCGAGCAATCCACCCGCCTCGGGCTCCCAGAGTGCTAGGACTATATCTAATTTTCAACTAAAAATTATGAGACTTGCAAAGAAACAGGAAAGTATGATGCAAACCCCAGAAAAAAAAGCAGGTGAGAGAAACAACGAAGGCAGCACTCACTCCAGGCCACTTTGTTGCACCCAGCCCGGTTCATTTACCTGCTGCCCAAAAGGAAGCCAATACACCGAGACAGCAGGGTTTACTGTAGAGATAGAGTTTTTAATTCCACATAGCGCTAAGCGGGGAAACAGGTGGAATTTCTCAAATCCACCTCCCCAAGGATTTAGGATACAAGGTTTTTAAAGACAGTTTGGTGTAGGCAATTGAATCTGCTAGTTGGCTGGTTTTGGGGCAGAACCACAGGGTTGTAGAAATTGTCCTCTTTGCTGACCAGGTTCTCGGGTGGGGGTCTCAAGACCAGTTGGGTCAGTTCCTCGCTATGAGCCACTGGTCTGGGTGGGTCAGCCGCTCCACTGCAATGCGGGACCTGGAAGATACCTCAGAAACTACCCCTAGGTTTCAAAAAGGTGATGCTATCTATGGAGCAAGCTAAGAATCTTTATGACCACCACCTGAGTGGCTCCAGAGTGGTGATTACAAGGAAGCAAACGGGGAAAGTGGCTAATTATTATTTTTAGCTAGGCCTGTGCCTTATTTTTAGCTAGCCCCTTACCACAGTTCTCACCTTGCACCTGTTTATCAATCTGTGAAGGCGATTTCACCTGCAGGTCATCAATTTACTGGACCCATCACTTGAGTTTTGGTAAATGTTGTGGGGCTTGTCTCTGACAGTACAGTCATCTCCCTCGTCGGGTAGGGCAAAAACTGAGGAGACAGCCATGGCTTTTTTTCTTCACTGACTGCACCTTGCCAGTCTCAGACCTTTCCATCCTTGGAGGTTACCTCTGAGGCCCACGGGCCAGATTGGACCCTCTAGTGGCCCCCTGGCTGCTCCATAGCTTCCTCCAGTTCTAACCCCTTGCTGCAGCATGATCTTAAAATGCAAATCTGGTTGCCTTTCCTTTGTTCGAAATGCTTCAGCTCTCCATCTCCCTTCAGGCTGAAGCCAGACTCCAGTCTCTTCCCATCTTTCCTGGTCTGGTCTCTCCCAGCCTCTCCCAGTTCCTCCTGAGCTGTGGTTAGTTCCCCATGTGCAGATTCCTCATTTTCTTACAGCTTCTTTGTAAATATGCTGTTCTCTCAGATGAGGCCTCTCTTATCTTGTCTTCTGCTTGCTGACTCTTGCTAGCTACAGCTGAGTAACGTGGTACAAATCCTTTGGAGAACCAGTTTTGCCCTGTGTCTAAAGATCCTCAAAAATGCTCACATTCTGACATGGCAGTTTGACTTCTGGTAAGGCAGAGACATCATGCATAATGATGTTCACCCTAACAACTTGTATATCTGCACTTGCATTCCCGCCCTACCCATCTCCCCACTGCCTCTAGTTTTGAATGCTTCATGACTTACTGGCACAGAAATCTGTCCCAGCCCCACTTTGAGCTTTCCCTGCCTCAGATCTGAAATCATTTCTCTAGGGAGCCCTGGTTCCTTTTAGTGGGGAAGTGATACTTAGAAATCAGTGACAGGATGGCCTTGCTAATAAATTATCTGACAGACAAAAGAGAGAGAGAGAGAGAGAGAGAGAAGAAAACTCAGAGCACATTTACTGCCCCTGTGAAGGGAAAGATCACAGCACAGCAGCCCCTTGTTTGCTTAACCACCTGTGGCTTAACCCACTACCACCTGCAAAGTTTGTTTTCACAGCACTTGAAAAGAATGGAACAGACAGAAGGAGTGTGTTCCCGCTCCCACCAGACCACATTCCGAGGACCCCATAAGCCAGCCTCATGGAGAAGAGATTGAAAGAAAGGAAAAACAGACGCAGCACTTTGCAGCCCCCTTCTGTTATCAGGTGGCAGCAATTGCCTGTTCCTTTTTTTTTTTTTTTTTTTTTTTTTGTGACAGAGTCTCACTTTATTGCCC